>JAKZAP010000002.1:11441737-11549241 GCA_023053575.1 Branchinecta lynchi | reverse complement strand
AAGGTTTGACGTTGGTACATGAAGATCAGTCCGGAAATTTCGCTATGGTAAAGTATTTTCTATCAAAGAAGAAAATCTAGATTAGTAACAATACGGGAATTAGTTCCGGCACATTTGTACCCTGCTCTTACAAAATATATTAATGTTACGGCTTAAAATTCTGGTTCTTAGAAGCATTATTCCCGTTCGAACGTATGATTCCACGAAATTCGGCTTAGCTTTGACATTTCCAGACAAACCACGGAAATAGTTCATAACGCAGGAGAAGTTTTGTTTCCAGTGTCTGCCCGCTTTTCTAAGCGACAACTAAAACGAGAGCTATATCAACTTTAAAACATGATCGATTTAAGCTGTAGGCTTTCCTTATTTACCCTTCCAAGCTTTGAACACACAGACGGCGTAAAATTAGTGACTGCCGAAGAAGTTCGACGAAGAGAACTTCGACATGCACATAAGAGTTGATTGTCTAGCAATGAAGATGTTCATAGTATACTGGGTAAAACAGTCGGTTATTTGAACAAGAGCTACGAGCTCATATGGCACATGTTACTAGTAGGTGATGCAAGAAAGTAGATGAGATTGTTACAAAATACCACCTTCAACCTCCCTAGGTTCGGACCAAGAAATAGAATATCTAGCTGTCTTGCATATCTAGGTTATCAGATCTTATCACCCGTAAAGTTTCACTCGAATCGGACCACCTGTTCGCAACCTAGGGAAGTCAGTAATTTCCGGATTCCCATTCCCTTAGCTCCCTCAAAAACGGTCGGATCCAGGAACGAAGTTTTTTTTAGGGCATCATGTCGGGTTCTTGAGTCTATTTGGTTGGGTCAGGGATACGCCCGCCAAGTCTTATCGTCCTTGGGACATCTGGAATTGTCATAACTCGCGATCACTGGAATTCCGGGAAACCTCCTCCAACTTCCCCCAAAGAGCCCCGGTAAGATCTGGTTCTGTCAAGAACGTGCCTACAGGGCTTATGCTTGTTTTTCCTACCTAGTGCTATCCCCGATCCCTCAACTCTAAGCGTTTCGCGAGATTTCCGGTGGCCCTATCCAACTCGCCCCACAAATATCGTATCCGGTCCGGACTTCGCGTGAAACTTTTCAGACGATTGCTCTTTCCACTTGCCAAGTTTCATTCAAATCCGATCACCCGTTCAAAAGTTAGGCATGCCACTAGATTCTGGATTCCCCATCCCTCCACGCCCCCCACGATGGCAGGATCGGGAAAACAACTATTCTCAAGGCAGTCTGTTCAAAGTCCCTGATATGCCTACCAAATTTCACCGTCCTAGTACCAAACCTGCGGAGTCACCGAATTTCCCCCAACTCCCCCCACAGTGCCTCAATCCGGCCCGGTTATGTCAACAATGTCTCTAAGACTTGAGAAAGTTCTTCCCACCAAGTTTCGTCCCAATCCCTCCACTCTAAGCGTTTCCCAAGATTTCCGGTTTTCCCCTCCAGCTCCCCCTCCCCCCCCAAAGTCACCGGATCCGGTCCGGATTTTAAGTGGGTTGTCTGAGGCATAAGGTCTCTCCAAATATCCAATTTCATTGCTATCCAACCACCCGTTCGAAAGTTATAAATACCTCAAGATTCCGGATTCCCCCTCTCTCCACTGCCCCCACGATGCTCGGATCGGGGAAGTGACTATTTCCAGCTTAGTCATTTAAGGTCCGTGGTATGCCGGCCAAGTTTCATTTTCCTAGCACATCCGGAAGTACAACTAGCGGGATCACCGGAATTCCGCCCCCACCCCTCGACCCCCCACCGTGCCCGAATCCAGTCCGGTTATGTCAAAATTTATCTCCGGATCCGGTTCGTATTTTAATCGGGTCGTTATTTTAATCGGGTCGTCTGAAACATGGGGTCTCTCCAAATATCAAGTTTCATTAAGATCCGATCACCCGTACAAAAGTTATAAATACCTCTAGTTTCCGGATTCCCCCTCCCTCCACTCCCCCCACGATGCTCAGATCAGTGAAGTGACTATTTCCAACTTAATCTTTTGGGGTCCCTGATATGCCTGCCAAGTTTCATCGTCCTAGCTTATGTGGAAGGTCCCAAACTAGCAAAACCTGGACAGACAGAAAGACCGACGGACGGACAGAAATTGCGATCGCTAAAATTGTTTCAAGCAGGTTCATCTTCAGTGACTATAGGACATCAGAGACGATTTTTCGAGCCCCTTACAGCCCGTATCCAAACTAATCGTATGCTAATCGTATTCTAATATCTAGCTTTTGCTTGATCCAAACCAACTCTCTTATATATAAAACTCACAAATATGCGATTGCTAATTATCAACAGATTATTCTCATTGAAGGAATTAGGAAAAAACGCAGCTATTAGCTGCGTTTATGCCGTCATCCAGTTATCCGACCTACACGACTTCCCACTATAAGTCGTTTTCTTCCTTCGGTTAACCGACCTAAGTTTTTATAAGCTGTTTTTTTGGCTCCGTTTGCCGGTCGGTTAACCGACCTGTGGACTGAGGCGGGAGCTCCATCCAACCGACCTACGCTCTTGGCAAGGCGCGAAATTCAAAATTCTCATTGGAGAGATAGGCGCCGGCGCCGGGAAGACGCCATTTTTTCTTATAAGCCGTTTTTTAGAGCTTAGTCGAGCCGATCGGCGAGACGAAAAAACGGTGAATAGTGGCAAATAGGTAGGTTAACCGACCTATGGAGAAAAGGCAAAAAACGCAACTAATTCTGGCGTTGAGAATTCGGGAGAAAGGGGTGACAGGCGATGAACAAAAGTGTTGGAGTCTCTGCAATGATAATCCGAAGGAAGTGAATATATGTGCAGTTTTTATGGCACTTGAGCTTACTCAAGTGCCATATAGCGATTGTAATTTCTGTCCGTCAGTCGGTCTGTCGGTCTGTCGGTCCCGGTTTTGCTAGTTCGGGAACTTCCAGATAAGCTAGGACGATGAAACTTGGCAAGCAGATCAGGAACTGGACCAGATTAAATTAGAAATTGTCGCTTCCTCGATCCGACCATCTGGAGGGGCGTGGAGGGAGGGGGAATCCGGAAAAGATAGGAAAAATGAGATATTTTTAGCTCACGAACGGGTGATCGGATCTTAATGAAACTTAATACATGGAAGGACTTCGTGTCTCAGACCCTCCATTTTAAATCCAGACCGGATCTGGTGACACTGGGGGGAGTTAGAGGGGGAAACCGGAAATCTTGGAAAACACATCCGAATGAAACTTGGTGGAAAGTACAAGCAAAAGTCCTAGATACGTGACTGATATAACCAGAACGGATCCGCTCACTTTGGGGGACTTGGGGGGGGGGGGGGAGAAGTCCGAATTTGTAGTGATCCCGCGAGTTCCGTGCTTCCTGATGTGCTGGGACGATGGAAATTGACAGGCATGTCTGGGACCCGACCAGCTTAAATAGGAAATCATCAATTCCCCGATTCGACCATCTGGGGGGGGGGAGTGGAGGAAGGGTGAAGCCAAAATTTTAGGTATTTTTAGCTTGCGAACGGGTGATCGGATCTTGATGAAAATGGATATGTAGGATGACCTCGTGTCTCAGACACCTCACTTTAAATCCGGGCCGGATCCGATGACACTGGAGGGAGTTGGAGGAGGGAACCGGAAATTTTGAGAAACGCTTAAAGTGGAGGGATCGGGATGAAACTTGGTGGGAAAAACAAGCACAGGTCCTAGAAACGTCATTGACATAACCGGACCGGATCAGGGCACTGTGGGGGAGTTGGGGTGGGGAACCGGAAATTTTGAGTAACGCTTAAAGTGGAGGGATCGGGATGAAACTTGGTGGGAAAAACAAGCACAGGTCCTAGACACGTCATTGACATAACCGGACCGGATCAGGGTACTGTGGGGGAGTTGGGGTGGGGGTCCGGATTTCTAGCGATCCCGCGAGTTCGGCATACTTCCTGGTGTCCTAGGGCGATGAAACTTGGCAGGTATGTCAAGGATCCGAACAGATTGACTTGAGAACAGCCGTTTCCCCGACCCGACCATCGTGGGGGGAGTGGGTGGATGGGGAGTCCGGAATCTAGTGGCGTGCATAACTTTTGAACGGGTGATCGGATCTTGATGAAAATTGATATTTAGGATGACCTTGTGTCTCAGACACCTCACTTTAAATCCGGGCCGGATCCGATGACACTGGGGGGAGTTGGAGGAGGGAACCGGAAATTTTGAGAAACGCTTAAAGTGGAGGGATCGGGATGAAACTTGGTGGGAAAAAGAAGCACAGGTCCTAGACACGTCATTGACATAACCGGACCGGATCCGATGACACTGGGGGGAGTTGGAGGAGGGAACTGGAAATTTTGAGAAACGCTTAAAGTGGAGGGATCGGGATGAAACTTGGTGGGAAAAACAAGCACAGGTCCTCGACACGTCATTGACATAACCGGACCGGATCAGGGCACTGTGGGGGAGTTGGGGTGGGGGTCCGGATTTCTAGCGATCCCGCGAGTTCGGCATACTTCCTGATGTCCTAGGGCGATGAAACTTGGCAGGTATGTCAGGGATCCGAACAGATTGACTTGAGAACAGCCGTTTCCCCGACCCGACCATAGTGGGGGGAGTGGGTGGATGGGGAGTCCGGAATCTAGTGGCGTGCATAACTTTTGAACGGGTGATCGGATTTGAATGAAACTTGTCTGGTGAGCTATCGCCTCGGACGTTCAGTGTCACGTCCGAGTCGGGTCCGATACCTGTGGGGATGGGGGGGGGGGGGTGGAAAACTCAAGAAACTCTAAAAGCAGAGGGATTGGGACGAAACTTAATGGATGGAACAAGCATTATGCCTAGATGAAATTGACGGAGCCAGATGGTTTCGGGACTCTGTGGGGGGAGTTGGAGGGGGTTTCCTGGAATTCCGGTGGTCGTGAGTTACAATAGTTCCAGATGTAAAACGACAACGAAACTTTGCAGGCATATTAGCGACCCGAATTATCTTGACTTAAAAACCTGACACAACATACCCCCGGAAACTTCCGTTCCTAGATCCGAGCATTTTTGGGGGAGCAAGAGAAGAGAAATATGGACTTCTATAAATTGCGAACGAGTGGTCTGATTCGAGTGAAACTTCATGGGTGATACGAATCGATGGCCTCGACATGTAAAACATGCGTTTGAACCATATGCGACCACGATTAGGGGAATTGGGGGTGGGGGGACTTTTGACATGCACAAAAACCAAACGGATGGACCGAATGAGATGCAATTCGACAGTGCCGAGTTTATGCGGCCTAGATTTGTTATTTGGCGTCTGGGCCGGATTCGGCCAAGGTAGGGGGGGGGGGGTACTGGAAACTTGCAGATAGGCTATGCTCCAATTTCAGTCAAACTTGATGAGGGAATTAGGGCCCGAACCGGCTCCGACAACGTTGGTGGGAAGGGGGGGGGGTACCGGAACTTTCCAAAATTGCTCAGATTCGAGTGAAACTTGGTAGATGGTATAAACGAAGATGCTTTAGGTGGTCGATTTTCTTTTATTCCGAACCAGATTTGGCCACGGTAGGTGGAAATAGAGTGAGTACCGGAAATCGTGTAGCACGTCTAGGGATCAAACAAATGGATTTATTCGGATGAAAGTTTGAACAGTCATGTGCATTTGCAATCGAGACGATGCCGGAACTGCTCAGAAATGAGTGAAACTAAATATCCTATTTCTATTTCCGAACCGCCTTTTTGGATGGCGGGTGTATTTTGTGACGTTTTCATCTACTTTCTTGTACAGCCTACTCGTACAAGTGCCATATGAGCTCGTAGCTCTTGTTCATTATTTATGCAACTTTTAAAGCAGGAATAGTTTACACATATATACAAACAGAACACAATTGGTTCTAAGCAGAAACAACTTAATGTTGGCCCACCTTTATCTCTGTAAATCACCATAAGGCAGTGTTGCCGCTTTGCTCTGACGAAATCTGTGACTTTAGGCGGCAAAAACCTGTGACATTCTGGCGCCTACGAAACTTTTTACTACGTCCTTTTTACCGTCCTTTTACGAGTCCTTTAACGAGAAATCTCGCATTATCATCTTCACAATTACCTGCCTCAATATTTTGCTTCAGTTTTGTATTTATTGATAATTACGGAACCAGTCGCAGAATTCTGGCTCACTTTGTCGAAGAAGCAAAATAATACGATGAACCGCAGAATTGTGCTACCAGTGGCAACGCTGACCGACTAATAAATTCCAGAAAATGATAAATATTCTTTGAGCACAAGCTGACTTTGAAACATATACTCAAACAATGTTTACAACCATCCAAAGAACTGCTTATATACGTTTCGTTTCCTAATTTTACCACGCCCATAAATCACTCTAAATCTGACGCTTTGCTGCCCACGTCCCATTTTTGCGTCTACGATACGCCCAATTAGGCGAGTGGATGATCAGTTTGATTTATTCCCTTCTAGCGCCAAAAACTGACATTGAAAATATCACCTTACCTACTATAAATACCGCGCCGCTAGTAAATCACCTGTCCGACCTTGTTTGCGTTAGCACCCCAATATGTTTGCCTGGAAAGCGCGGATGCAACTGGCCCACTATTTTATTTATCTCCCCTCTGTATTTCTTTCATTCACGACATGACGCGAGAGATTCGCAGCTCTTTGACGAGGCGAAGGGCAAGAGTTAAAACAGACTAAAAAGGGGAAGACGGAAAATCTTTTTGTGTAATGTTGGGATTCAGACAAGGCAGCTATGACAAACCAGACTGAATTAATTTATAAATGCTCATTTAATCAATCATAGATAAAAATGAAGAACTGAATCATATATAAATCCTGGATATTTTTTTTTTTTTTTTTTACCGTATTGGACCAGTTTTATATCAATTTAAAAATGGATCACCTGAATTTCGTTTCAAAATAAATCATTTGCTAAAATCCTATCTGTTTTTTCCTCTAGAATAATTTTATATGGGAATTAATTGATTATTTCTTTATTGAATCTGTTTGCTAAGTCTTGTTTAAGAAACTGGAATCCTTGAAAGAAAATGCTTCTCCACGTAGGATATATGATTATCCACGTATGTTGCAGCTCGTATATTATTTTTATATTATAATTGTAGCTCGTAGATTAGAGACCTAAAACAACTGATAGTGGCTTCTTATTAGGATTACTTTCTTAAAGAAGTTTTTAAGGTAATAGAATGGTCGTAAAGAGCACAGGTAAATACCTTATCTGATATTCAGGACGTCTTACCTCGTAGATAAATAGATAGATAGATACTTTAATTTTGGCCGTTAGGCCATACACAAAATCATAGAGGAATATACCAGGGACATGTTACTCCAGAACCCAGAACTCCATTTAGTTCAAAACGCCCTTCCCAGTCCCCCTTCACGAAGACTGAATGAGTATCAGCCCGTCCCGTATTTGGGGGGGGGGGGGAGAGAGAGAATATTACAACAATCCATTTCAACCAAATAAATATTAGGTGACGTGTGTGTCCTCTCATATTTCCTCATATTTTATATTTTTATTGTAAGGGAGAGGGATGGGGAAAAAGGCAAGGAGTCTTCACAGGAAGTCTTCGTGAAGGAATCTTCACATCTGCAAAATAGACCTTTGGAGGAAATAGTGACAAGAGGAACACAGAACATAAAAATATCAAAAACCCAAACATCTGACTGTTGTCTTACTGGTTTAAATGACCCATATTCAAAATATCTTTTTTTCAATTTGATGATTTTTGGTGAAAATCTGGTGATTTTTAGTCTGTTCATAGGAAAATTTCCAAAACCAATTAATCGACAGATTTTTTGCACAGTAAATATCCTCTGAAGAGCATTTTGAGTTGTCAATGCTTATTAAGATATGGCCAGATGATGATGACTCCTTTTTCAACTGAAAATAGATATTTTGAGCCTTAAATTGGATTGTATGACAATATACTTGCGTCTAATAATGACTGTAGAGTCTTTTCTATTTTTTTTGTATACGAAATCCCAGAAAATCAACATTAATACGAAAAAAAAACTAGTTATCCCAGCAAAATGACCAAACTGAAACAAATCCTAACCCTGGGCGTAGTTAACGTACAAATCTACCGATACTAAAGCAAACATGATAACAGATTTGCGTGACAGATTATCTTTGCCTCTACGCAAACACAAACATTTCGTAAAAGTAGTGACAAATAACACGTAAAGTACACCGATGACTCTGTTTTATTTCAGATTTTCAATTTCTGTTTTAGACCTCAAAATTTCAATAGGAACCAGGAAAAGAGCATAAAATTTGCATGTCCTATCAAAATTCCCTTCGAAATTTTTCGCACTGGCCATCATTTTTTCTATCTGCCGAAATGGGTTCACAATGACCACGTCAGCGCACCTGATCGGTTTTCACAGATGATTATTTTGTTGGTTCAGCTTCGAATAACCGTGAGTTGGGGTGTCACAGGCTTAATCTCAGATGCCTTTTTACAGTGACTGATTTCTCTTTAGCTCGACATGGTGACAACAGTTACGAATAACAATCCAAGTTTTTATGGCACTTGCAGCTGCCATATAAGTGCCATATACCGATCACTTTTCGGTCTGTCTGTCACGCCACTCGTCTCGCGTTAGGGTACTTCCAGAAGTGCTAGGACGATGAAACTTGGCAGGTATATTAGGAACCCGACCAAAGTAGCTTGGAAATATTAATTTCCCAGATTCAGCCAAAGTGGGGGGAGTGGAGGGGGGGGGGGAGTGGAGGGGGGGGGGGGGGTAGCCGGAATATTGACGTATTCTTAACTTTTGAACGGAGAATGAAATTTGATATTTGGAAAGGCCTCTGTCTCAGATGTCACACTTCAAGTCCGAAATGGATCCGGTGACTTTTGGGGGAGTTTGAGGGGGGGGGGGGCGGAAATCATGTGACATGTTCAGAGTGGACGGATAGGGATGAAACTTGGTGGGAAGAACAAGCACAAGCCCCAGATACATAGATTGCAAGACCGGACTGGATCCGAGCACTGCGGGGGGAGTTCAAGGGAAGGTGATCCCGAGTTAAGATACTTACACATGCGCTAGAACGATGAAACTTGGCAGACATGTCAGGAACTCGACAATTAACATAAGAACAGTCGTTTCTCGATTTGACCATCCCGGGGGGAGTGGAGGAAGGGGCGATCCAGAATCTTGAGAAATGTCCAACTTTTGAACGGGTGATCGGATCTTAATGAAACTTGATATTCGGAAAGAACTCATATCTCAGACGAGGTCTCAGATCCCGATGATAAAAAAATTCTCAAAATAGTACTATGAAGTAGTACGAAAAAGTAGCATGCAATACTAACGATGCTATTACATGCTTCTACTTCAAGGCTACCGTGTTACTGCATACTACTATTAGCAAGACCGGATGCTACTATGGCAAGACAGGATGCTACTGGATACTACTACATAAGATTGGATCCGTCTAAGGCACATTAAATAATAGTATTCTTTGCTATTACATAGTATTACATGCAACGTTTTCGTACTACTACCATACTACTACGCAGGCTACACATTTTTCATCAGGATGTCCCATTTCAAGTGCGGAAAGGATCCGATCAATGTGGGGGAGTCTGGGGGGGGGGGGGAATTGTGTGGTGTCGGGATTGGGATGAAATTTAAGAACAAACGTAAGCCTTAGATACATCAGTGACAGAACCGGACCGGATCTGGGCGCTCTTGGGGTAGTTGGAAGGTGGTCTGGAATTCCGGCGATCGCGATTTAAAGTAGCCTACTTCTAGATGTGGTAGGACGATGAAACTTGGCTTGAACATTAAAGACTTGACAAGATTGGCTTAGAAATTGGCACTTCCTAGATCCGACCATCCCTTAAAGTACTCATCGTCACCGAAAAGTACAAAAATACTTTGGAGCAAAATCTACATTTGCATGACCCCATTTTTGCCTCAAGGGTTTTGCTTAGAAATTACTTTCTAGCACCCTCAAAGTGCGTATCTTAACCGAAAAGTAAAAAAAAAAATACTTTCGACCAAACCATTTACCTTAATGACCCTAAAGAGCCCAGGATCATTTTGCCTGAAGGGTTTTGATTACAGATGAATTTCTACCACACTTGAATGCGCATCATCACAGCCAAGTGCAAAACAAAACTTTTTTTTTTTTACCAAACGGTACATTCTGGTGATTTTCAAGGGTCCATCGTTATTCTCATCTCAGGGGTTTTCTTACAAATGATCCCAACAAACCCACGAATTGGGAAATTCCTACTTTCATCCTTTTACCAAGCCTCGAGTGCCATATGAGCTTCCAGCTCTTCTTAACGTAAGTCTAGGAAAATGAGTGTCTAGCAAATGAAGGACAGATCGTAACTGCTTCTCACTGGTTGTCAATGGCTTGATAGTTCTGACACATAAGTGCCAACACTGACCCTTCAAGACTCATTAAAAATCACATATTCATCCTTCAAGAATCATCCAAATATATGAATAATTCGCCTAATTCAGTCTGCCACAAACTTTGTGTTTTTTTTATAATAATCAACATTTCGTTGGGTCAGGGTAGGTTATACACAACATTTAGCATAGGATAAACGACGGTTAGCATGGATTTATCCGATACTGAATATTTGGTATGGTCTATTCAGAATTGAGGGATTTGTGATTATCTGACCTGTTTCCTGGTCACAAATAGATGTATGTTGTAAAAGAAGCTAGACCACTCAGATAAATAGAATACGAATGGAATTAATTAAAAGTACTAAAACTCTAATTCCCACAGTAGGAAAAAGGTTAGACCCCCCCCCCCCCAACAATGACTATTTTACGCTACCTTCGGTTTACATAATGAGAGCTTCTCTGTCATGATGGATGCCGACATTGACACGAGGAAGGGGACAAACAACAAGACCAAAGGTTTCGATGGGATCCCAAAAATTCAATATCTGATCCAGACAACTGGGTCTTGTCTTAGCCAGATCCATTCTTCGCCAGACTCCTTGAACATTTTTACAATTAAAATTCAGAAACAGATTAAGGCCAAATAGCTAATCACCTGAGAAAACCAAGTTCAGATTTGGATTCAGCATGTGTGTTTAACCCTATAAGTCACATCTGTTTTGACGTAAACTTCCTGCCACTTCTGCCAATTTCCCGGTTCCGGTCGAACTCCAGAACTACTTGTCCGGCGAAAAAAGAAAGCTCAAAGACGAAATCAGGGTATCTTCTTTCCCCAGTAATGAACATCTAATCACCAAATAGAAATTTAGCTTATAACAAATTTTCCGATTCCAGCCGGATTCCGGTCGAACTATATGTCCGGGTAAAATACGATTGTCATACAGGGACTCAGCATCTCTTCTTACCCCTAAATCGCTTATCTAATCAACTAGAAATAAAACTTTGACTTCCAACAGTTTTCCGGTTTTGGCCGGATTCCGGACGAACTACATGTCCGGGTAGAAACTTGTTTTCACATAAGTGTTCAGCATGTCTTCTTGCCCTAAATCGAACATCTAATCAACTCCAAATAAAACTTTTAATTTTGACAAACTTTCCGGCTTGGGCCGGATTCCGGTCGAAATACTTGTCCGTCGAGAAAATAGTTTTCACCATCGTCTTCAGCATGTCTTCCTACCTCTAAATCGAACATTTAATCAACTTCAAATAAAACTTTTACTTTCAACAAACTTTCCGGTTTGGGCCGGATTCTGGGCGAAATACTTGTCCGTCGAGAAAATAGTTTTCACCGTCGTCTACAGCATGTCTTCCTACCCCTAAATCGAACATCTAATCAATTTCAAATAAAACTTTTACTTTCAACACACTTTTCGGTTTGGGCCGGATTCCGGGCACAATACTTGTCCGTCGAAAAAATTATTTTCACCATCGTCTTCAGCATGTCTTCCTACCCCTAAATCGAACATCTAATCAACTTCAAATAAAACTTTTACTTTCAACAAACTTTCCGGTTTTGGCCGGATTCCGGACGAACTACTTGTCCGATGACAAAATGGTTTTCACCATCGTGTTCAGCATGTCTTCTTATCCCATAATCGACTATCACATTAGCTGTTTCAAAATATTTTGTTTGTCCCTTAATTTGAATCCCCTCCCCCACCCCTAAATGTAGAGCTACAAAGCCCATCTACGAACTTGACTGGTAAGACGACCCAACGAACCCTCACACCAAGTTTCATCAAAATATCTCATTCCCTTCGAGAGTTATCGTGCTTACAGACGGACGGACGGACGGACAGACGGACGGACGGACAGACGGACAACTTTTGCGATGTCATAGGTATCCCTCCACTTACGTTTTGGGATCCCAAAAAGTAGTTCACTTGGAGAGCTGACTTGCAGGTCAGCAGGTACCATGGTAGGCCAAAAATGAAGTGGGAAGTAATGAACAACAAATAAGAGAGGAACACTATAGCAATCATTTTCTCCGTTTCCTGCTAATTCTTCTGCCCATTTTTTACGTGGTTTCATCCAGTTATTTATTTCTGGTCATATCCTGTAAGTGTATTGGTTAATTTGCTTCGTGTCGGTGTACTTCGTAAATATTTTATTCCTCTTCTAGCTTAAGCTATTTGGAAAACAGACTTGATTGTATGACTGATTGAAAAAAAAAGCTTTCTCTTTTCTGTTCATTGACTGTTAATTCTGCTGTACCCTGTGTGACAAACAGTGACAATGAGACTACGGGAGATAAAAAAAAGACTAATTCTCTTGGATCGTTGAACTGGTTGGCCAATTATGTAGTGGGTTGCAACGACAAGGTAAGCAGCTACTGACTGGATGATGGAAATCACCCAACCAAGGGGTCTTTTTGCGAAAAAATGCAAATGAGTCAAATGGCGAATAATAAAAATATGTGGGAGGGGGGGGGGGGCTTCTTTGTGCCAGAAACTAAATGACCAAGTTACAATTTCCCCATCATAAGCCGAAGCGGAACTCGCTGGTCGAGCCGAAATTCTACGGCCACTGCGAAGAATGCAACCTCGACAGACTTTTCGATTAGAAAAAACGAAACTAAGATCGTAACTTAGGGTTCCCTAAGGGGAAAACTAACATTTTCTACAGAAAATCGACAGTTCGAACAACGGAGAAAAAACAAGTATGTTGACAGTCCAAATGTCTACTTGGCGACTAGTGACTCCCATGGCGAACTCCCACGATATTTATTTTGCTTTCTGTTTCAGGGCTCTCCAGAGATACAACAGCTTCGTTTGCCAAGGAACGAAATTCCGGGATAGAAAGAAATGTCATTGGTAAAGCTAGATAAAACGAAAAGGATCTCACGGGTGTCGGCGAAAGAGTGAAGTTCTGTCAACAGCTCCCAAATATGAAAAGATACGAATTTTCCCGCCCAGCATTTGGCATAGTGTACCCGCGGTTAGTTTAGACTAGTAAAACTGCGGACACTGTGGTGCCACCCAACGTTAGTTATCACTATCCTATCTAAAAGTCAGGGATTAGCAGCAGGCCGAGGTCCCGGCCCGACATAGAGATTCAGGGTCCTTAACAGAGCCCAGGCCCTATTGTTGGTACTTTAGGAGAAATATTTGTTATTTTATTTAATGTACTTGACTCCAGAAAACAGAAACGCAATACAAGAATACGAACTATAGTTCTTCAACATCAATAATTTTTACAGTAATATAAAAAACTACTTCGACTCCTAAGGCTTGGGTCCAGGTAAGTTCGCAACTATGATTTCGCTCAGTGTTGCCAATTTTGTTGATGGAGCCGATGCAAAAAAAGTGACTTTCTAGTGCCTAAAAAAGTAGGTCCTTTTTGGGATCCCAAAACGTAAGTGGAGGGATAAATGACATAGCAAAAGTTGTCCGCCTGTCAGCACGATATCTCTCGAAGGGAATGAGATATTTTGATGGAACTTGGTTCTGGGATTCTTTCGGTAAACGGAAAGGTGGAGTTCGTGGATAGGCTCTGTAGCCCTATGTTTCGGGGTGGGGGATCAAAGTAAGGGGCAAACAAAATATTTGTAAGCGGCTAATGAGATAGCCGACGAAGGGGTAAGAAGGCATGCTAAACACGACCAAGAAAACTATTTTCTTGCAGGACAAGTAGTTCGCCCGGAATCCGGCCAAAACCCGGAAAGTTTGTAAAAAGTAAGTTTTATCTGAAGTTGATTAGATGTTCAATTTAGGAGTAAGTAGATATGCTGAATACTAATGTGAAAATCATTTTCTACCCGGACAAAGTAGTTCGCCCGCAATCTGGACAATACCGGTAAATTTGTTTAAGAGAAGTTTTATTTGAAGGTGATTAGATGTCGGATTTAGGGGTAAGAAGAGATGCTGAATCCATGTATGGCAATCATTTTCTACACGGATATATAGTTCACCTGGAATCCGGCTGACACCGGAAAATTTGTTGTAAGTTAAAGTTTTATATGAAAGATATTTCTTCAGCTCAAGTTGAATGCGAATCATGTTTGACATGTTTGCAAAAAGTTTTGCACCGTCAAACATGTTTTATCTAAAGTTGAGTAGATGTTCGATGCAGGGGTAAGGAGATACATTGAATTCTTTTTTTAGCTTTATTTCTTTTTTTGCCGGACAAGTAGCTCGTTCAGAATTTGGCAGAGGTAAGGAAGGAAGTTTCGATCAGTTTCGTCAAAACAGACATGAGTTTAGGGACTTATATATATGACTTATACACAGGGGCGTCGCAAGTGCATTTTCGGTGGGGGGGTGCAGAGCAAAACTTTTACCGAATCTTTCAAAAATTTTACCGAATCCTAGAACTAAGAATTTGAGCTTTAAATTATGGAACAGAGACGATTACGTAGGAAGAGTAACAATAAAGGGCACCATGAAAGACGATAAGCCAACTATTAGGCAGCGCTCTGGCGAAGGCCACATGGAGAATATATTGCCGGACTTGATTGCAGTAACAGCTTCTACCTCTTATAGCCAATAGAAATCGAGCGCCGCAGGCGAAAATTTTCCAAATCATTTTTTGTTCTGTAGGCTAAAACTAACGGCTTCCCTTACAATTTCATCATTTACCGTTGATTAAACACCGAAACTCCAAGAAGTTCCCGAAAGCGGATGGAGCGACGTTCCGGCAGCAGCAGTAACTGTAGTCTAGCCAATATACTACCCATAATCAGATAAAGTGAGCGCCGCAGGCGAAATTTTTTTTTGCTTTTAATTTTAATCTTAATTTCCATCCAAATTCTAGCTTTTAATGTTTCGAAATCTCAATCCTAAAACTGGCCCCGTCAAATGACGCGACGTTACACAAAATAGAGAATATTACGAAAAGTGCTGCAGGCGGAATTTTCGAAATATGTATGAATAGATATTGAATGAATGAATATATTTATTACCCATCTTTACATAAAAATGTCACTGATGGAGTATAAGAAAAGAAAAATAAACAAAAAGGAAAAATGAAAAGGAAAAAAGAAAGAAATGAACAACACACAAAATACAATTTTAAATTGGCACCACATAATGCTACATTCTGCTTAATTGCTGGATAGAGGCTATTTAGAGGGTCGAGGGATTTTAGAAATCGAGCACGACGCTCTAAAGCAGCCACAATCGGATCTTTAACTCCATGATTTAATGTAACGCGTCGATTACGAGACCACAGCGGCAGCCCAAGCAGGAATTTAGCATATTTGAAAAAAGTACTTCTAATAGTCCTAACATCAGATGTGTTGAAAAGTTTCCAGAAAGGTGCTAGTGCAAGTGCATGCGGTAATGCAAGAGCATTATACAGCTGCTATTGTTTTTGGAATCCCAAATAAAAGTAAGGACTATCGATGATATCATAGATCATCCCTTTTGTCTGCGACCAGTGCTTCACTCGACCTCTTCTGAGTTTCGAGGTTCGTGGTAACTTCCAATTCCTGGCACGAATAAATTACCGAATTCCACTTATTATACCGAATAAGTTAGGCCGATAGCATGTTCGGGATTCTGTATAACTAGCGTATCCCGGTTATTATACCGAATTGTTTGGTATCGAAAGACTACCGAACAATATTCATATTCGGTATACTTTTGTCGAAACTGGAACAAAGTCGGTATTAGTGGTTAACTTCCTAATCCTGGAAATTATACTGAATAAATTACCGAATCCTAATCATGATACCGAATAATTTTGAACCAATAGCTTATTCGGGGTTCTGTATAACTACGGAATCTCCATAAATATACCGAATAGTTCCGGCATCGAAAAACAACCAAATGATTTCAGTAAGTTCTCTCACCAAATTCGTGATAACTACCGAATACTGGCAAATATACCGAATCCCGATCATTATACCGAAGAGATTTATACAGATAGCCTATTTAGGATTCTATATAACTACCGAATCCCCGTAAATATATCGAACAGTTCTGCTATCGAAAAAATACCGAACAATTTTAGTAAAATTTTGGGCCTCCGGCCCAAAATTTTACCGAATCTCAAAAAGGTGGGGGGTGCTGCACCCCCCGCACCCCCCCCCTTGCGACGCCTCTGCTTATACACACAAAAGCTGAATCCAAATCTAAACTTCGTTTTTTCAGAGGATTAGCTATTTTGGCATAATCTGTTTCTAAACTTTATAGTAAAAACAAGACCCAATTGTCTGGATCAAAATATTAAATTTTGGGATCCCATCGAAACCTTTGCTCCTCTTTTAGCTGGTTGTTTTGTGGTTTTAAAACAATTGGTTTCAAAAACAAACTTCCAGATTAAAGACGAGCTATATCTGTTATCTCTAAATTCCGCAACATTCTTGCCAGAAGTGGACGACACGTAACAACCCCAACTGAACGAGCCTAGTCCCGACATCATTAAAAAGTATTGCCAGTATTAAAAGAATGTCAACTTGCTCCGTCGGTCTTCGGAGACAATGACAATGCGCCAATTAGAAGGTCCTTATCGCGTTACTAACCGGGGCGAAATAAGAACCAACATAAAAGAGACATAACGGAATCGGGTCTCGTCAGGAGTTTCGTATATTGGGTTAGAGTCTAGATCCAGTCCCGAACATATACTATGAACCCTAGATAGTTAACAAAGTCGGAAGTGTTCAGAATAACAAAAGACTCGAACGTTCAAACCTTGGACCTTGAGGGCAAACTCAAAATTTATTTTTGTATCTGTTTAACGTACTTTAACTCTAGAAAAGAGGCAAGCAGACTTGAAAATGAATAACAAAGCACCCCCTATACAGGGGAGACGAGCAGAGGGGCTATGTCCCCCTTCTATATTTCTGAGGGGCACAACATCTTCCTTCTTGGTACACTTTTTGGCTCCCCAATCAGTTTTAGAAGGCAATATTTATTAGAGGTCAATGACCTATTTTTGCATTTTATTATTATTAAATATTCTTTGAGCCCAAGCTGACTTTGAAACATTTATTCAAACAATGTTTACAACGGATACGTCAGCTATGATTTTTCATCAGCAATATTTCGGCCCTTCTTGGCAAGGGTCCTCGTCAGGCTGTCAGTTTGAATAAATTTATTATTATTATTAAAATGTGAAGCGATGTCGTTCCATTAACACTACTTCAGTTTTACCAGAAAACCTGGGATGGGCTAGTTTTAGTGAAACGCTGATGATGAAGATAACTGGGTCACTATAATAGTAACTTAACCGCATGGTAGCTCTGAACCGGAACAAGGGTAATTCCAGGCACCAAGTCCTAGCTGAGAAATATACTTTATATTTTTACAATCTCACTGTACAAAATATTAGTAAAAACTTTAAAACACAGAATATAGTAGCTCTGAAAGAAGTAAAAGCAATGGAAGTAAACAGTTTATTTTCCTAGAATGATTTTTCTGGTAGCACCCATACTCTGGCCAGCTTGGGATGAGCCCTTGTTGGTTCCGGCCTGGAGGCCGATCATGCCTTCTCCGGCCCTTAGCTGTTCCTCGGTCCACTCCCTCTTATTCTCCTCAGCTGGCTTCGGGCCCAGATATGGTCCCTTCCATTCTGGGTGCTTGTAAGTCTAAAAGAAAACATTTGCCTTTCAGTACGGGTAATCGAACCTTCGGGCAAAAACTCTTGATGACTAACAGCTAACTCTCCTCGCCGATGCAAATTCGCCGTATACCTAGCGGAAGAGCCGGAAGCGGCACCACAGATGCCCCGACCGATCGCCGTGATTGGTTGATACAGGATTTGAGTTGTTGAATTTGAGCTGTCAGGGCGATATTTTCTCGTTCTTCTTGACGATCAAGCGTGTTTTGGACACATAGAGTATTATAAAAACAAAATAAAAAAATGAACTGAATTAAATCGAAAGAAGCGAGTCGAGCCTTCTAACACTATGCATAGAAAAACTTATTATAACGCTTTTGTGATTAGTGGTTGTCATTTTGTACTTAAGGCTAGTAATTTTGTAAGTAAGGATCTTCAAGAGATTTTTAAGTGCAAAGTATTTGCAGCAACGACTACGTGAACTTTTAAAGCCATGAATAAGTAACCGTAAGTTATTTTGAAGATAAGGCAGTCTAGGGTTTTTACAGTGCAACGGAGGAGCATCCATATAGTTACTCCCATATGACGATAATCAAGTACCAAAATTACCTTTTTAAATATGACATAATCAAATTTACGTTAAATTAAAAAGCAAAAAAAAAAACAAATCATACTCAATTACGTGCCGAGCTTATGTTCCAAGAGAGCCATGTCATGTTGAACAAAGAGCCAAGGTTGGACGCTCACACAACATATGATGTCTATTCATTCAGTGACAGGAAACCTTGACCTTTTCCATTGTACCTCTGACAGTATTTATCATAACTCACTTAGTGCCCGTAATGCTCCTTCCACGCTCAGTATTAAAAGTCAGTCTGAGGGGTTTTCAGCATGAACTGCTGACCAAAGTGGAGATATATTCATTCGAAACCTGATACAAGTCTGGCATTGGTGCATGTTTCACCCCCCCCCCCCCCCCCCCCATCGCAGTGCCCGCTTATAACAAGGAGTTGAAATGATAGTTTACCGCGTTAAACGGATAGGCCAACTGAGTTTTATTTTAGCGAAAATAAACGATCACAGGTTTTTTTTTCTGGCTTTAACCTGACGAGGGTCCTTGCCAAGAAGGGCCAAAATATGACTGGAATAAATCTCAGCTGACGTACCCGTTTGACGCAGTAAACTCCGATTCGCAGTCATCTTGAGCTGACGGATTATTTATGCTTAAACTGATTTTCTTGGTTCCAGTGGATGAGGGGTTTATCAGTGCTTTATAAACCAAAGATCACCGGAGCTTTATCTTTCTAGCAAGGCTTTTTTTTATTACCACGGTGCAAGCCAATTCAATGTCCGTAACTATAGCTGCACTGTAAAAAATATAAATCTTGTAGTATTTCCTACTGGGATTAATCTTGTCTTTATTTAGATAGGATTATCCCTAATTCGGATTAATTTAATCCCAATAGAGATAAGGTTAATCCCAGTACCAAATACTGCATCCTTATTCGGAGAAACGTTTTACAGTGTAGTCGGTTTAGTGTATACCGAGAGCCACGGTTCGCAACTCAGTTGCATTGCTGCAATCCCAGTATCTGAATCTAGTAGCATTTTTATGGACAAGTTGACTGACAGATACTGATAAGTTCTGAAAAGCCCAATCTTCATTCGTGCCAATCACACGTCTGTGTGTGGGATGGGGGCACTGTCGTTGCTAACCAAAATGTTTTTTTTTGTTAGGGGGGGGGGGGAGGTATTACCGATTGGCTGGTCAAGACGTTGGGAGACTGTTCCTCTAAAACGGGCAAAATCTGATTCAGACTGTCCGTTTGTGCCAACGAAAATATTTTCAGCCAAAATAATGAAACCCACTCTCGAACCTTCCCCCAAAAGCTTCTCAATGGTTCCAGTCTCTTAGGTCACATCATTGCCCCAACCACCTTACTTTTGGTGCTTCATTCTACTAACTTTTTCGGAATAAACACCACTTCAAAGCTCCAGACACGTACACGCCTCTTTTTCCTTCTGAGCCTTAAGTGGGGTCAGACTTGAGGTGTTTAAAAGTTTCCAAACCTCCCACTTGATAGGTTTCGTGCAGGGAATTAAATAAGCAAAAGCGTCTTAACGCTGCAATCTCCAGAGCGCTGCTAATTTTCTGAAAGGTTTTTACTCGCAGGGAAGAAATTAGCTGATGTGGCCACTGTCATATCCAATAATCTCACTGCAGTGGTACCCAGGGTGAGTGCGTGCGTGATACAAAACACCATATACAGGGACGGGGTTAGGTGGGGCGATACCCCCTCCCTAAAAACAGACACAAATAATCGTTTGTTATACTTAGGCTTTACCCCTGATCCATCTTAAAAAAATTAAAAGAAAATTAGTATCGACAATTATACATAATTATTTGAAAAACTCGATGTTATCGACCTGTTATCGCGGGAGGGGGGGGGGGGGTATCTTTGCCAAGTGCCGGCGGGTTGTGGGGCGGTTGTCCCTCTGCTGGTGAGTTCCACGAAATTTGTTTTTTTTGTCTTGAGATATACGTCAAATAATACAAGTTATATATCAAATTTCAGAGAAGAAGGTTATAAAATCAGATATTAAAGGAAGAATCTTTCATTATTTTTCCCAAAGTTCATTTTCCAGCTTGAGCGGCTTGAGCCTGAAGAGGACCCTTGCCAAGAAGAGCCGAAATATAGCTCTAATAAAATGTAGCTGACTTATAGAATAGAATAGAATAGAATTTTATTTTTCAAAAGTATCTGTCACAGCGTTACCGCCGAATTTGACCTTTTCGTCATACAAAATGAGGAATCACATAACACTTTGTCACGAAGGTAAAAAAAACACTAAAAAGGACTAACTTATCGGTTATTGTACAACTCAACAAATGCTGGAACAAAACTCCTTCTATATCTTTCGTGAAGAGGGGCCACAGGGGCTAGTTTGGGGATTTTCTGGGATTTCTCTCGCTGGGGTCTAGTACGTACAGGAGAATAGGGGGGTGGGAGAATATAACGTAATCGGGGAACAGATAGGGTTTTGATACCGAAATCGATGCTAAGGCGAGTTCGTCTCTCTTCCAGGGTAGCGAGTTTGAACCTTTTTAGTAGGTAACTGTAGGGCACTTTACCCTCCCCGTTAATAATCATGAGGGCCCTTTTTTGAATGTTCTCGATACGGTATGTGTGTTCTGAAGAGAGCCCGAAGTGCCAGACAGGACAAGCGTATTCAAGAATAGGTCTGATAAAACTAACGTAAATTTGAAGGAGGTCTTTAGGAGGGCAAGAAAATTTTATAAGTAGTTTCAAAACGGCAATACAGGGAGAGGCTTGTTTTAAAATATTTTTGATGTGGGCATCCCATTTTAGATCATTGGTTAAAGTAACTCCGAGTAGTTTAATTTTTTTAACGGAGATTTCTGGGGGAATGGGGTCAAGAAAGGCTGGGGTAGATTTTAAAAAGTTAATTGTCATAATTGAAGATTTCTTGGAGTTTACTTTCATTTGCGACAGAGCAGCTTCCTGGGTGATGTCATCCAGAATGGTCATTGCTGAGCTCTTGATATTTCGCCGGCAAATCTCAAGAGCTGAGAGGTCGTCAACATATTTCCATCGGTCAGGGTACTCGGAAATAAGACTATTGATCATAATTAAAAATAAAATCGGACCTAGTAAAGTACCTTGGGGAACACCACAAAAAATAGGGAGTGGTTCAGAAAAAACATTATTATATTTGACAATTTGTGATCGATTTGTCAAAAAGGAAACTAAAATTTTTATCAAAAAATGACTAACTTTAAACTCTGAAAGCAACTTTTCAACAAGAATATTATGATCAATAAGATCAAAAGCTTTCTGGAGATCAATTAACAGAAGATTTAACCATGTATCAGGGTTTTCGAGGTTTTTATAAATTAAATCAAGTAAACTCACAAGGTAATGAGAGGTAGACGTTTCCTTCAGGTTCCCGAACTGTTTAAGGTCAATCAGTTCCAGGATTTCTGCCTTCAACCAATCGGCAAGAAAACTTTCATACATCTTTGAAAATGTCGGGGTCAGTGTAATTGGTCGTACTCCGGTGAAGTCATTTAGGCCTCCCTTTTTATTTCAAAACTTAATTGTTTTGCACCGTCAAATATGTTAAATAATCATTTACCGTTTTTTCTCATTCGACTTGCCGCCTTCGGCTTTGATCACTTTGTACACCCGGTACACCATGCCCGTCCGAGCTCTTGCACCCAATCTCTGTTCTCCCGGACATTAGCGTCGGGAGTATAACACCCGTGAAGTTAGTCAGCGGTCCTTCGAAGACTAAACACTTTCGGCAAAAAGTTTTAAAGCTTTCTTATGTCTGTTCAATTGGAAGTGCAAGATAACTGAAAATCTCTCTGGTCATTTCTGAGAAATGCTGGAGTCCCTAGTGGAATATAAGATGAAATTTCTACGTGGACAGAATTGATCAAAGCCAGCCAAATCTACAGACAAAATTGGATTATCTGGTAGAAGAAAGTGAAGTCGTTCCGTCACAGGTTGTTGCCTACAGTTCCGTATCTAAGAGAAAGAAGTAACATAGCTTGACAAACTAAAGAAGCTTTAGTGGAAATTTCTGGACAAAAGTATTCAAGGTTTTCTTTTGAAATCTCTAGAAACGATGCTGTAAAGCCAAGATCTTGTTTACCAGAACTTCCAAGCATTCTGGAACAATCGACCATCAAAAAGAAAAACTTTGACAGATAACTGAGGGGTAAAAAAAAGTGGTAACATTGTGATCTGCACAAGAAATAAAAATGTAGGAATGAGGATTATAGCAACGAACTGAAAGACGAAAGTACTCCTTAGGCGGGATTTGAACACATGACCTTTGGCTAACATGGCCACCGCCCTATCACAAAGCTGCAGGGGCTTGTGAAGGTAGTTCGTAGACCATTACAATACTCTATATGACTAAGTCCGAAACACGCCATTGACCCTGAGGAATAACGAGAAAGGTCACCCAAACAAATCCTCAAAATCGACTCAAATCTTATTTAACCAATCAACAACGTTAGTTGCGGTCCATTTGGTTAAGTTTTTGGCTCTGCCCTAGGCACAAGGCCAATATTCATCGGCACGAAGAGTTAGTCATCAAGAATATAGTCAGAGACAGAGCAAAATAACACTAGGGAGTAGCGCCTTTCCATGCTTTGTAGACGGGACACAACGCTTGTGGCATTTAAAGCGAGACCAACTTGTGGGTTTAGAAATTTCTAGTAAAGCAAAGGTACGGTCTGCACACACCAAGGAAACAATGAAGGCTGTATCACTTTTTTGCTATGTTCAGAATATGAAGTTATTGGAGCCGGCGCTGGTGAACTTTCCAAGTTATTGAATGAATGAATGAAATTTATTTCCCATTTTTAAGACACAAGTCACAAATGGAGTATGAAAGAAAAGACAAGAAAAGAAAGAAAAAAAAGACAAGAAGACATTGGAGCCGGCAATGGTTAACGACTAAATGAGTTTCAGCAGGGACGTTTTTTACCGCTAGTTGTGCTGCTACTTGAGTGTGTGTCAGTTTTTTAGGTCTTGGTGCCACTCTCCTTGTCTTTGCTCTGGTGCAGATAGAAGTGGGCTATAGAAACAGTGATCCAGCCGAAGGCAGATTCGTCTAAGAAGCTCACACTTCCAGAGGCTCCAAAACTGGAGTCTTTGAATTCTGGATTCAAATCTACTTCTGGTCTCTTTGTCATGGTAAAAAGACCATTGTATAACATTCCATTCTGAGGAAGTTTGAGTTTCCAAACCGAGTTAGAGGACAGTTGGAATAATCTTTCTAAAAAAAATTTGATCCAGAAACCGAAAGGGGAAGCCAAGATGTTTACTGAATACGTCATTGCCCTATGGTCTGCTTCCACAAACCGAATCACGACTTCTTTTGATGATGATTTCGTATTATGGTGCAAAGCCCAATCCAAGGCTCTTTGTGATGCCAAGGGGTTACTCACTCGACATCATGCGCACATCGCACTGCATATCCTGAGCGGCAAATGACATACTTCTCCAGCTGTCAATTCTACGGAAAGGTTTAGGTTTCCAAATGTCTGGCGAAAAGTTGGAACTTTGGGCAACAAATATTAAAAAAGTACATTCGGTGGTGATAAACAGACTAGTCCGTTGAAATTCCTATTTTGGGGACATTTCAGCACTTCTTGGCAAGATTGATCTTCAGTCGTAAGTAAAAATGTAACAGAGATCAAAGAGACTGAAAAACATTGCAAAAGTTTGTGATAATGACTTTGTTTGAAACAGAACGAAAGAAGGTTAGGAAGGGCCAATTCACCTGTTGCCAATTTAGCACGATTAAAGCACGATCAGAAATGTTACTCGTGTTGACGCGTAAAACTCGTTACCAGTGCAGGATGAAAACTGGAGAATTGGAAAGGTTCAGACTTGATGATCGGTAAAAAAACTAAACGAATAAAACTATGGCAAGATTTATTTGGTTTTCCAAACTCCAAACAAAATTTCTTCTTGGTCTCCCTATTTCTGCGAGTAACTCTTTCTTAACTTCTAATTTTAAAGTGAAGAATCCTTTGGAAACTTTGAATAGTAAAATCCAAAACTTTCATAAGAAGGCTGACAGCATTCTTCTTCATCACAACCTTTTTCCATTTTTCAAAAAAGCGCCTTGATTAGTTTGTTTATTTTGGTCTTTGTTTTCCCTTGTTCATCCCCCATTCTTCCCCATTGCAGATTTAGTAAGGTAACTTGTTTTTAACGGTCAGCTGTTTATTTGTATGTAAGTGTCTGCGAGTCTGATTGACATGTTGTCATTTCTTTTTATACATTACTCTTCAATTTCGAAGGATTTAAATAAATAATAATAACAATATAATAATAATATAATGAAGCTGATAGTTATTCTCAAAATAAATAAAACTAAACTTAACACCAGAGTCAGGATCTCTTTCTCCAGAAGAGGCAGTTTGCTGCTTATTTGATCATGGTTGAAGAATTGTACTGGAGTATGCATTGAGGTCACGTGCCCGTTTCAACTCACCCAGAAACTAACTGACGTTCAGAGCTTTCTACACTTATGATGTCTTGATTTCTTTGTCTTCGCAAAACATGCTAGATCCGTTGGAGATTCAGATTCCAAAGGTCTGCTATGAAGTGTGTTTCGACAAACCAAAAATTATATTTCTACAAAATATGTTTCACATACATCGAGTTGATTTTTATTAGCATAATCATGATTAGGCACTTTTCTTAGCCCATGATCGCGGAACAAGTAAAGAAACAGACTAAAATGAGAAGAAAAGTTTGAGTTTTTCTAAGCCAAAGAAACAAAATTAACAAGAATACTTCTGACAAAAACTGTTGAAAATCAAAGCTGCCATGTGGGTAATTTCCCAGGAGGGGGACCCAAATACCTCTTCGGATTATTGAATAAAATATGTGCTCGACAATCGTCTATATGAGTACAACACTCGCTAGGGAACCTCGCGAAGAACGAGAAACTTCGCCCGAACGATGACTCAAATTCCGTGTCAACCAATGAACGGCGTACATTGGGGACAGCTGTGGTGACGCTTGTGGCTCTTCCGTTAGGCTCACGGCAATTTTTCTCGGCAGGAAGAGTTGGTCATCCATACTACAGGTCTACCTCCGGGAAGTGATCTATCCCTCACAAACGCCTTAACCTTTTTGTTACGATTTAGCGAGGAATCTTAATAGCAACTCGAGCTGTCATCCAAGAAATTAGGAGGCGTCTGCACCGCACAGATTTAAAAACATGACTGTGTCAACCGAAGTGAGTGATGAAGGTTTTATTTAATTGCGTCTAAAGATAGAAATATGGCAGAATTATACGACAAAATAGCACGAGAAGTCTTGTGGAGAAGCCAGCCGAAAACCTATGTCGTATTCCTAGTCTGAAGGTTATGAAAGGGTGTATTTGGGAACTTTCAGATGTTAATTTAGAGTTCAACTTTCAGTAAAGGAAATTGTGGAATGCCTAAGGAGCTTGGAAAGGGGAGAGGGGGTAGGGAGGAACTATCTATCGAGAATTCTGAATTTCCCTCTTGATGAAAATAATATCATTTCAACAGTCAAAGATTTTCAGCGCTTAGATTTTGCTGTTTAAAATTTGTGGTTTAGGACAGAGAAAAGTCTATGACGCCATGGACTAGAGTCGTCCGCACTATCATCAATTCAATTCCATACAATGTTTGCAAAATCATAATAGTTAACGTCCCAAGTGTTATCTGTTGCAACAACATCCTTGTGTTCTCTTATGGAACTTCGGACATCGTAGCCTATAGCCACGTTCGATTTACCAACAGTTATCCACCCAGCATCCACCTACATTTATCCTAAAATTTCTGTAGTCGTTTTAATCACGGATAATGACGTCATGCTCAACGAAAAATTCATTTTCGTCTAGCGAATCGAACCATAACAGACGAACCATTTTCATCATCGCTAGAACTTCTGCGGGAATCCTATAACAAAAAAAAAATCCGTCGGGAATTTCGGATATTATCCGACGGTTTGTAGAACTACGACTACAGCTTTTAAATAAAACAACAATAGCGCTACGCCGTAGCTGAATAAAACGGAATCAAGGGCTGGTCGTCGTCAAGAATAGATAACTGTTGTTGAATCGAATACGGCTTATATATAGGACTATATCTCACGTGAGGAGAGTGGTAAATCAAATAAACTCACATTACGACCGAGCGCAAAGATGGTGGTGGTGACTTGACCGATGTCCTTCTTCTCCCAAAGATCAACTGTCTGAAAGACGTCCAAGTCGTTCACACCGTATTTCTTGCAGGCGTTCTGGAATCTGAAAAGAAGAAATAAATAACCTTATTCTTTTGAATCACAGATTATAGTTTATGTTTTAAATGATCGCGTGCATGTTATTCATATTCATACCCCGTTCAGAAAACAAGAAAATTTGTTCTCCTCGTTTCCTCATTCTCGCATTTCGTTTACTGCTTCTTTTGTTTCTCAGTTTTTTTTTTTATTCTGTGGGATTAACAAACTAGATGGTTCTTCTAAATGTTCTTAGAATTTACTCGAGCTACCTATCCGACCAAAAATGAGGGTATTTTTATAGTCGAACATTCAACTATCACAGAGAAATAAACCTTGTACTTTCAATAATACCTTGAGAAGAAGACATGCTGAATCTAGATATTAGAATTATTTTCTACCGGACACATAGTTCGCCCGGAATCCGGCTGAGACCGGCAAGTTCATTATAAGTAAAAGTTTTATCTGAAGCTGATTAGAGGTTTGATGCAGTGGTGGAAAGAGGCTGACTCCGTATATGAAAATTATCATCTCGCCGGACAAATAGTTCGCCTGGAATCCGGCCAAAACCTGAAAACTCGTTACAAGTTAAAGTTTGAATCTAAAGTTGATTGGAGGCTCGATGTAAGGGTAAGGAGATACGCTGAATTCGTTTTTGAGCTTTAGTCTTTTGCCGGGTTAGTTCACCCGGAGTCCGTCCAAAACCGGAAATTTGGCAGAAGTAGGGCACGAAGTCTTGACCAATTTCGCCAAAGTAAATATGACGTATATAGGGGTAAACACACATGATAAATCTATATTTGAACATGGTTTTCTCAGATCAATAGCCATTGGCCTTAATCTGTTTCCAAGTCTGGGAGTCTGGGCAAAACCGGATTTGGGATCCCATCAAAACCTTTGGTCTTGTTTGTGTTAACATGGTCTTAACGATTTAAATCCATCTATATATTAAAAGGAACCTGAGCTTGGACGACCTCACATTATGCCCTGAATATTAACGATATTTTAAAGATGCACATCCTCTTTCTATGTTACAACGCCCTCCCTTACTAATAAGCAAAAAAAGAGAGATGCCTAACTTGGCAGGTTATCTCCTCGTCCCCCTTCCGCTCACTTTTGCAGTCATAACCTTTTCACGAACGAATAAATGTTTCATGATGATTCTGCACCTGGAGAAGCCGCATCCTCACTTCCCCTCTGGAATGCAGTAAACATTTTGCTATTCCGCTGAATTTGAGAAGCTGTCATGACAGATGATTCACTGTCATATTATACCTGCATCCCCGCCCCCCCCCCCCGCAACTGCGACTGGACTGAACTAGAACTCTTTTTTTTTTCTTCTGAAACGCAGAAACTCTTTTTTTAAAGCTTAGCTAAAAAGCCAGATTATCTTTGTATATTATTTTTAAGTATATTGAATTATTTTCAATGTTTTGAGGTGTTTTCAATTCTTCCACAATAGGCTCTAGTAGGGTCCTTGAAATATGAAAGCCTCTCCAACAAAAGAAATAGAAAACCGTGATTTTCGTTTTTTTTTTTCAGAATTGTAAATAATCACAGATTTGTACATATACGTTTTTAACACGCACATTTTATCTTTCGTTATTTTATTTTTATCTGCATCCCCACCGTTTTCTTCTGGTTTTTAGTTACATCTCGTCTTATTGTCTGTTGGTTCCGCATCGTTCTCCTGTTGTGATTGTGGTGGATTTTATGATTTAGTTTTGTTTTGTTTTTCGCTGAGGACGGTTTGCCGGAGGTGCAACCGAAATATCCGAATTTGTATTTATCCCTCGCACATCATCCTAGAGGGATAATTAGCTGATCAAGAAAAAACCCCGAAAATCACGGTTTTCTATTTCTTTCGTAATGAATGGTCAGCTTGGCTTCAAACCTTATATTCCTCTCCAACAAGACCGGCTCCACAACTCAACCGCTGAATTTAAACAAGAAAATAAACGCGATTTGCATGGCCTCTCCTCTCATCAAGGTTGAGTTTCATGGCTTAGGAATCAAATATCAGATTTTATAGATGTTAGACTAGACGATACTAGACGTTGCAAATACCAGACTGAAATCTGACATTTTTAGTATTTTTCTTATTTTTCATTTTTACGTTCTGAGAATCGTTTGCCGTTGTATTTGCTAAATTTTCAAGAATAAAAATGTAAGCGCTTTGAGGTACCACAAATTCGAAAGGGAAAATTCACGATATAAACATAGACCATTCGTGAATACTGGAGTAGCAAGGTATCGCAATTGTATCGTGTCCCGAAGCCAGTTTAAGTGAATAATTAAGTATATTGTTGTATCACAGCCCTTTAACTTTAACCAGGCTGACCGAGCCGCATAAGATGGGTTAACAAACTAAAATAATTTGTTTACGCACTTCCGTAAAACCTTTTGCAGCAAAGAAAAAAAGGTACACCATGCTTTCAGTATAAGACCACTACGTAATTTAAAGTTCAACCGAATAGCTGAAATACAGTTTAGTTACCTGTCACTTAACTCGATGAAATTGTGTTACTTCCTTGCTCCGCTTTTCGTATAGCCGATTATCGAATGAAAATTCTCTTTCGGATTTGTGGTACCTCTATGGTTGAAATATTTAGCAACTACAACGGTAGACGATTGCAGAAAAATACATCTTTTTGGGGACACAGACAATAGATGAGATTCCCTCAGAAGTGATCTGAAACTGAAAAATTCCTAGGCTTTGCTTCGTTAGCTACTGAAATGCACGCTTTGCTGAAATTCAAATTCTCCGTGTCGGGGTGAACTTTCGGGCCATCAGTGTGTATTTTGTGCGTCACTACTGGAGCACAAAATGAAATGGAAACAAAAAAAAATCACTTAGTAGAGACAAAATAGATAAGCCGACTTTTCAGTTCAACTCAAGTAAACGGTAAATCCTTGCTGATATTTCGGATTTCTTTTGTTTTCTGTCTTGATCGGAATGTGTTGCTGTCGAGGACAGAAATGTTTAATGAAAAGAAATATTGTCTCGCCTTGGCAGTGACCCACAACAGAAATAACTCGAGCGATGTTCTCACGGTGTCGCCCGAGTAAGAACCTAATCCTTGCTTTCCAAACTTACTGGTATATAGTCTGATCCCAGCGTTCCTAGCCAGCTAATTCCTTTGACAGGTAGATTGCAGGTACGCTCCTGCCCCAAAGTTGTCCCTGAAGTTTCGACAGCCTGACGAGGACCCTTGCGAAGAAGGTCCAAAATATCGCTGCCAAAGCATCATAGCTGACAGATTCGTTGTATGCACTGTTTGAACTATGTTTCCCAATCGGCTTGGGCTCAAGGAGTATCAATCGCAACAGAGGGGTTTTGTATATAGATCAGAGTGAGAGCAAGTCTATGTTTGCTTACGAACTTTCAGCTGCCTTTGAATTCCTAGCCCTTTATAGTTCGACCGATGCTCTAACGGTGCCTCCCTAGTAAGAACCTGATTTCCAAACTTACTGGTATATAGTCTAATCCCAGCGAGCCAAGTCCTTTGACACCAAGATTGCCCAGGTCTAATCTCATGTCAACCAAAACTTCATCAATAAGGCCACCCAGGTGCTTGTGAACACGGTTCATGAACAACTAAAACTGCCAGATAGTAACGGCTTACAGGATCATGGATCTTGCGATACTTAATCCTCTACAGAGTTCATTTTCTCATGTCACGGGGCTGACCACTTTAACGTGAAGACCGAAATGACACCAAGATGATACAAAGGACTCGTGGAGCATGACGGATAAGCCTGTAGGCTAAAAACTTTTAACTAAATTTAGAAATCTAGGACCCCCCTCCCACCACCTTGCCTCATATAAGGTTTCAGATAGACTTGTACGGTGTGCTTGAGACAGTTTACGAACCGATCCTGGCTGCGTGAATTCGATCTCTTGAAATTCGAAGTGTGACTTCGCTAAGAACCAAGATAGGGAAACTGAAGTCCTTGAAACGCGGTAATATCGCAATTATGTGCTTGAAAGAGCAAATTCCAACACACAAGTTTTCTTTTTAATGTGCAAAAGAAACGATCCATAAAGTTTCCTTTACTGCTTGCTCATAAAGTTCTGATTTGTGGATTATGCGTCGTTAGCTCAAATGCTTTATTTTATTGGTTTCAAAACGGAAATGCAGATTTAAACGAAAGTGGAGTAAAGCCCTATTCTTCCGGGTGAGTGGACGCGCCTCGGGCGACTGGAATACCGCAATAGAATTCCCAAAAGCTATAACTTCCTTTTAAAAGGATAAAAGAGGTCAATTTATTTTAGTCAAAACTCTGGTACGGCTGAAACGGCTTTGTAACGATAATAGCGAAGGTTTCCGAAATGCTTCCTTATTTTCAGCAGCATCATCATTCGAAGGTAATATGCATGTACTTCGTCCAAACAGCAGGTCGAAACAGAACTGTCATCAAAAGTATATATACATAGATGGAATGTTATCCAAGGGAATTGAACTGCAATAAATAAACCAGATGTAAATCTAAATGCAGTGTCTAGGACACGAATCTCGGAGCCTCGCACACAAACCAGGTGAGATCCGAAGACTGGGTAGATTCCTGACGCTAGCTATGGCCCACCGTGAACTATTTTTATAGAAGTTGATTTTTTGGCTTGTTGTTGGAGTGTATGATATTTTGTTTTTGTTATTGTGTTATGTTTCCCGCAATGGCCCTTGGGCTTTATTGGGAGTAAATTCATTCATTCATTCATTCCAAATGCACGTTCTTCGATTTTTTGTTTTCACTTTGTATTTTTTTGTTTTCCTTCTCTTTCTTTTTGTAACTCCGTCTTGTAGCCTACAGGCACAGTTTATTGCTAATATATTATAATGTTTTTCCTTCACTATATAACCGCATGTCCATCAAGAAATTTGTTCCGATTCCCTTTAGTGGTACAACGAGAAAACGACGCAAAGGCTATCAGCATGTCTTCCACTTCAGTCGACACACACCTTCAGCTTGATAAGCAAGTGACTGATTTCCAGATACCTCCGCATTCCAGCCAAACTATCCACTCAAGCCGAAAACCGAACCTAGACATGTTTGCCCTTACCCCATGTTCGTTTCCCTCACGCAGACCCACCCTCTTTCATGATCCAGCATGAATACAAGACAAAGTTTTGGACGGAATTTTCGGAATCTAGTCTGATTTGATTATGGACTCATCGAGAGGTGGGTATTTTGGAAGCAAAAGCTTTTTCAGCAGATTTAAGAAGTCCAGGTTATGAGACTGAGGCCGCTGCATGGAAACGAAATTGGACAAAGGTCGCAAATCAAGCAGTGGCCACTGCATGGAAACAGATTTGGACCAGCACTTTCGTGGTGCCTTTTCTGGTTCTTCTGATGACCCGGAAGATCTACATCGGTTGGATAATATTTTTCTTTCTCAGGAACTAGATAGTATTTATGGTGGTAATGAATAAATGATAATTTCCACTTACAGATTGATGTTCTCCATGAGCTTGAACTGAGCGCCCCCAGTATTGAACTTTGTAATGATTCCAGGTTGAATTTTGTTCATCAGTCTGCAAAAAAGAAAATATTAAAACTGAGAGACAAATCAGTTTACCAACAGGAAACATAATTTACAGTCACCTTGAACAGAAGCACCCCCCCCCCCCATCATCCCACAATCCTTCCTTCTCGTTGTTTAAGCCAATTTTCCTTGGTAGTGGTCGAGTATGTCATAGTCAGGCTCTCTGAACAGAATAAGAGGAGGATTGTTTTAACAGGCGATTGTTCTAATTGACAGGTTCCAGATATGCTGATGTGGACACTTCCTAGCGACTTCACGCTTTCTTGCCAAAGAGGTTGTTCATCCTGGCGAGCCCAAGAGGAAACATAATTCCTCTACATGCAGAAAGTGGCAAAGTCAAAAAGTCCAAAGTTATCGGTTGGGTCCCAAACTGGGCTGTATTCGGACCTTCTTGGTCCGAAGGCTGACGGTTTTGCCGTTAGGACGGTTCGGATACAGCTAATGAAAGAAACATTCCTTCCTTCAACATATTTGACACTGCAAAGTCTGTAAAACAGATACGTCGCTTACATTTTGTAGAAAAATGTAGCTGAAGTACCCGTTTTGCAGACTTTGCAAAACTAATGAAATTAAAGCTCCGGGCGAAGAAGTAACCGAGAAACTTGAGAGGAGAGTTGATATTTACTACAATACATTTAGAAGTACACTTCCAATTTGAGTTACCGTTAGGCTCCATTCAAAATATTGTGGGACCGAGACTGGAAAAGGGGAAGTTAAACTGGTCTTGAACTCGACTATACTCTACCGGTGCCAGAAGTCCGAGTCGGAAAAAATCTCGCCTGGATTTCGGTGTCAGTGGTCTACCCTGAATTTTTTTTTTCGTATGAGAGTATGCAAATCTTAAGGACAGATCTTGGGAATGAATCCATTCCCTGACAAAATGACATAAGATCTGTGCTTCCATAAAGACCCCTTACCGAAGGAAGCTTAGAATGGCTTAGCGCTGAGCTCTACACTGTCATTGGCATGCGGGGATTCCCCGCAGAGGAGAAGATTATGAAATACTAGTATCCCAGATCTCTATCGTAGGAATGTCTAAAAAAAGGAAACGGTTTTGTTGTTTTCACTTTGGTGTCGGATAAGCTTCTATATTTGATTTAACAGGACCTGTTTTTCACAAAGAATCTAATTTTTTTCTACAAGAATCAAACTTAGACCTCACAACCCAACCAAAAGAAAAAAAAAGAGAAATTCGGAAAATCGGGGAGAAGTTGCAAGACGGAACGAACGCAACCAGATTCACAGAAAACCTGGGCAATCAAACTAAGCGGCCAGGATAATTTGTGTTAAGGTACCAAGTAAAAATATAAACGATCACTCGGACGGAAACCCCGAAAATCCTACAAGCACGCCTTTTAATTTCAAGCAGCGCAGTCGGATAAGATTCTATCGCATCTATGCAAGTCTAATTTCACGGAGACAGTTTCAACACGTTGTTCCAAAACGTATAGCATATTTGTGAAACAGTGATGCTTCCGCGTAAAACATCAAATCTACCTTTTTAATCCTAGGGTATCGAGGACCCAACCCCTAATTAATTTCCTCAGTCAATACAATATGGACTTTCTGTTTTGTGTCACTGTATTTTCTTGCTTCCTTTCTTAATATTCATGTTCCATTTCGAGTGCGAAGTCGAGGTCGAAATTTCATTTCGATCATTCAAATTAGTTTGCATAATAATTGAACATGCTAGCCATTGTGACGTTTCAGACGTTGGTCTCTCAACAAGAGCGTATCCCGGCCTATATCGTTTGATAGGGGCCTGGTAGGCTCCTGATTCATCCAAGGTCTAATTTATCCGCCCTGATTTCTGGAAGGTTGTTTAGCCAATCAATAAATTTGTCAATGGTGTTTTCGCGTTCATTACCTGCAAAGAATGGTTCCGTCTCTAAGGGCATCCTCGTAGGCAACCCCAGCTGGGAATTTCTCTCCTAGGATTTCTTCCATCCATTTCTGAGCTTCTCTTTCCTGGTCTGGGTCTCGCTTACCAGCGATCTAAAAGAAAGGTAAGCTAGGTCACAAACACAATAGACTTTAACTCCAATTGTTTTGGTGTCATGTTACATCGACTATAATTGCGTTATTGATCGAAGTTTTGTTCGCCGTTCGCTTTAGTGCGGGCGAAAAGCGTCGAAAAACACCAGAATACTTCCGTATTTGAGGAAAGCACCAAAATTGGCTGAGATGTACTTTCGAGTATGCTCTTTAATATGGCTCGATTACGCAAGCGAAATTTTTCCTCGGAACGCCGCTAGGTGGCTTGAAATCCAAGATGGCCGACGAAAATACGAGTTTGTCAAAACGAGAAGACATGGCCGTTCAAACAGGCTAGTATGGGGTAATCGATGGCACATGTTCCGAATATGAGCTTAAAAATAACCTAAGTTGTACCGTTGTGCCGCTAGGTGCCTCAAATCCAAAATGGCGGACGAAAATACGAGTTTGTCAAAATGAGAAGACATGGCCGTTCAAACAGGCTAGTATGGGGTAATCGATGGCAGCGGTTCCGAATATGAGCTTAAAAATAACCTAAGTTGTACCGTAGTGCCGCTAGGTGCCTCAAATCCAAAATGGCGGACGAAAATACGAGTTTGTCAAAATGAGAAGACATGGCCGTTCAAATAGGCTAGTATGGGTTAATCGATGGCATAGGTTCCGAATATGAACGCAAAAATAAGCTAAGTTGTACCGTAGTGCCGCGTGCCTCAAATTCAAAATGGCGGACGAAAATGCAGCGAAACTGATAGACGGAGCTGCTCTGGTGCAAATGTTGAACCCAGGGAATTCGAAGACCTTCGGAGAGTATGCAGAAAACGTGTTTTTTCCCATGATAGAGTATCAGCTCAGACATGTCGAGAGACTTGACCTCGTATTCGATGTTTACAAATTGGATAGTCTAAAGTCGTCTGTCAGAAGTCAGAGAGGCAAGGGTTCCCGACTAAAAGTTGTTCCGAACACACAAATCCCACTGAAGTGGAAAGAATTCCTGCAAGTAGATGCAAACAAAACAGACTTGTTTAACCTGCTGTCCCATGCTGTCGTGAAAAGGTCTCCAACGTCAAAACGAGTATATTGCACTACTGGAAACACGTGCATAGCTAACCAGGCATTCGAAGAGCAGAACCTCATCCAGTTATGTTCACAGGAAGAGGCTGACACCCGCCTTTTGCTTCACGCTTGTGACGCTGTCTTACAAGGACATGCGTCGATTCTCATACGAACGGTGGACATAGACGTGATTGTGATTACGACCTCATGCTTTGATCGCATTGGAGTATCCGAATTATTTATTGCGTTTGGTGTCGGTACACACCTAAAGTACGTTCCCATTCACGAAATAGTTCGATCGCTCGGGCCGACGAAATCACAGGTTCTTCCACGCGTTTACAGGATGTGATACCGTTTCTTCTTTTATCTACCACTCAAAGAGGCAGTTCTTTGCGATTGGCAAAATATGCCAGGACTGACGGAGACTTTCCTTCAACTGACAAACCAGCCTTCCCAAGTGACAGAACTGCAAGTACACGACCTTGAACGCTTTGTCATGAAGACATACGACTTAAAACAAGACTGCGACGACGTGAATGAATTTAGGAAAGAAACATTTCTCCGACAAAAGACCAAGAACATGCAGAGACTTCCTCCAGCTAGTGCTTCGCTTTTACAACATATCCTTAGAGCTGCACTACAGTCAGGTCATGTGTGGAGTCGCAGCCTGGAATCAACACCCACCCTTCCCAGTTTTTCTGACTTTGGCTGGGTCAGAGGCACCGATGGAAAGTGGCTTCCCAATTGGTTAGGTTCCCTTCCGCCAGCGTCAAAAGTCTGTCGCGAGACAGTGCGTTGTGGTTGCAAAAAAGGGTGTGAAAGAAGGTGCCGCTGCAGGAAATTTGACCTTAACTGTAGCCCACTATGCTGGTGCAAATCAAAGTGCTTTAATTGTTGAACATGTGATTATTCTTTTTATCTGAAGATTCGATTGATCTCTTTGTGTTCCTGATAAAATTATAATTCTTAAATGCTTTAACCCGTCCGTTTAGCTTATGTTGATTCATTTACAATAAATAAAGAGATGAAGAGTTAACAAGTATTTAACTGATTTTGGTTTAGCAAATGTAAACAAAGGCCATAAATTGGACGCGTCTTGGTCTCATACTTAGGCAATTTGTACTGTACAGACTGTATTACTATTAGGCTGCATTAATTACTCCACTCCAGCCTGTTATTTCGGGATCATGAACCTCGCGCGATTCGGAAAATTTTCTTCCGCCATCTTCGATTTTAGACCCCAAGCGGATCAACGGTACAACTAAGGTATATTTATGTGAATATACGTGCGTTTTCAGAATCTGAAGTATCGATTGCTCCTAATCCGCCCATTTGAAGTCATTACTTCTTGTTTTAACAAACTTGTATTTTTCGACCGCCATCTTGAATCTGAAGCGCCTAGCAACACTACGGTACAACTTGGGTTAGTTTTACGTTCATATTCGGAACTTCTGCCATCGATTACCCCATACTGGCCTATTTGAGCGGTCATATCTTTTCATTTTGACAAACTCATATTTTCGACCGCCATCTTGGATTTGAGGCACCTAGCGCCACTACGGTACAACTTAGGTTATTTTTAAGCTCATATTCGGAACCTGTGCCATCGATTACCCCATACTAGCCTATTTGAACGGCAATGTCTTCTCATTTTGACAAACTCGTATTTTCGTCCGCCATCTTGGATTTCAAGCCACCTAGCGGCGTTCCGAGGAAAAATTTCGCTTGCGTAATCGAGCCATATTAAAGAGCATGCTCGAAAGTACATCTCGGCCAATTTTGGTGCTTTCCTCAAACACGGAAGTATTTTGGTGCTTTTCGCCCGCACTACTTAGCCGGTTGCTTAATTTCCGTTTTTGAACGCAGTCGAAGCTCACAGTTTGCTTAATTAGTGTTTTTATGACTCCGGCGATCCTTGCCAGGTCGACGTTTCTTCGACGATTCAAGCAAACTTCGAACTTGCTAGCGCACAAAGTTCGACGGTCCGAGTCTGAAGGACGAAGGAACTTTGACCGGCGACCAAAAAGGTATTTAAGCAGAGACCTTTGAGGTTGAAGGTAACCTCAAACTTCGATAAAAAACGCAGCTTTGATGAGTCTTTTCTTCGTCCATCTTACTGATACATTTTATTCCAAGGGAAAAATAAGATGATAAATGAAGAGTAAGATTAATAAAGAAAGGGTTGTTAATTTCTAACAGGAGGTTGGAAATAAATTTGGTGTTAGGAGATTCTTGAATCCGTGTCTCTTGAAGCATTTTCCTGCGAGGGTGTGGCTCGATTGTGGCTTGAAAAGAGCGTTCCCGCGATCGTTTCCGTGTCACACGAGACAGCGACCAACAAGCTGTGTGTGGCCTTACTGTGGCTCAAATTCGACTAAATACTCCCATGGTTGTTTTTTATTTTGTGGCTCCGATCTGACGAAAAATTCAAATTCAGGGGTAAAAATAAAACTTGCTACTTTATCAAGCAAACTAACAAATAATTGAAGATCCTATGATAGTTTGTTCTATTTACTGAGATTTATCCGGATTTTATTTTTATTCTCAGGCATCAGGAATTACCGCAAGAACACAGACAAAAATGTGTTTACGCGAGTTTCGACTTGTGGGTCTTGTTTGGAATACATCTCTTTAGCCAGGACACACACTCAAGATTGTGTGTGAAATAAATATGCCACGAAAAAAAAAAAACTCGGGTGTGCCGGACGTACGGACATCGATCGCGACCTCTCCTACTGAACAGCACCCCTAGCCGTGCACTTTCTATCGTATAATTTTTTGTGCCATAGACTGCCATCTTGACAACGTTCCAAAATCAGATGTCCAGCTGAAAGTGCCGGTCCAGTTTAAGGTATGAACTCCTCTGACCCATTCCCCACAAACATTGGGAATGACACTTTTATGGAGCACTATTTCCTATGAAACCGGATGTTTTTCATCATTTCGAGCCTTTGATAAAAATGAAATGACCAGCTGGACCCCAGAACGATTTTGACAGCGATTCCAAAAGATGAGTGGTGACTACAGAAAAGAAAACAAAATAGTAGTGGCAACAACATCAGTAATACTAAATTGCTTTGCCCCCCCCCCCCTAAACATTTCGGCTAGAAACGCCTCTGCTGACACGTCGCATACGTAATCCCTTGAATCTAGAAACTAAAAGCGCAATTGTATATAGTTGTGTTTGACGAGAGAAAAAATATTCGTTCTTTGTTAATACCGTAAGGAATGTTTTTTGAATAATATTGATTGGATTGATTGATTGAAAATAATATAACGAAGAGAAATTTCTAAACTTTGCTTTGGTACAGTAGTTATTAATTTTCACTACGTAGAGCCGAGAGTTCCATGAGATAAGGCTGCACTTCATTTGATGCAGATTTGAGGTGGAAAAGTCATCCTTCAGGTGTGACAAAAGTCAAGAATGATTTTACCGCGTCAAATGAAGCGCCTTATCCCATGGCACGCTCGAATGTACGCAGTGAGGAGTCAAAACCTGAATACCAAAGTAAAATTTGCAAATTCCTTTTCGCTATGTCATTTTAAACAAGATTCAAAGGATTGCATGCAACCTGTCAAGTGCCAATACGTACTTATGGATGTGAATGAATGATAAGGATATATCGCACTTCCCAAGGGCACAAAAACAGTAAACAGAATATAGAAAAGACTCGAAGCATTGACAGAAAAATATAAATTATCAAAAATTATCATTTAGGATTTACTGCGAAATACGATCATGTCCCAGTCTTAAAATCCCAAAACTAAGATTACTCTTTTTCAAGCAAGGACGACTGCTCAGTTCTTACTCCTTTTTGAACTTACTTCTTTCTTTTGATTTATCCACGCTTAGAAACACTACTACAGGCATTCAGAAAATTGTAAAATATCAATGCTGTTTGGCGTCAACATACACATTAAAGCCTGCTTCGCATCTGAAGCACACCTCTTCCTAGAAATGGGGTTTTTACGATAAAAACGGCCTAGAATTTTTTTTTCAAAAATACTCATGCTTGTCTCGTGAAATGAGGGACTCTCTTGTTAGCAATTGCCGCCTCTGGCAGCACTTCGAGCAAGAATATATTGTTTAAATAATAATTGTTTTTTCTCGCGAAACATTTTAGACAATTGTGCACCGTGGTTAAATGCTGAGAAATCAAAGCAAACAACTACGTGTCGGTGCGAAACAATAAATAAATCAGGTTTGGCAACACCTGTTCGTTGGCATCTCAAGATAAAATAAAGATCAATCCTGGAACCATGTAAAATCTCGGCTATCACTAAAGGTCCGACTGAGGCATTATTCAGCCTCTGTCCAGCAATTAAACAATAGTTAAAGAAACAATCTATTAAATTTTTTTTTTTATAATTACGTATTGGCAAGTTATAATTGTATATTGTGTGTTGTTCATTGTTTCTTTTTCTTTATTTTTCTTTTCTTATACTCCATCAGTGACATTTTATGTAAAGATGGGAAATAAACATATTCTTCACTCATTCAAAAGCGAAAAATTCAAATAAAGGGATTGACTAGTATTTTGTAAAAGAGGGAGATTTGAGAGTTTACTAGAACGCGAACGTCGTCACCGGTGGTGTGAAAACAGTGAAAAGCAAGAGGGTCCTTTAATAAAGTTTCGGTAAATTTTAGCTTAGGGAGGATGCTACTTGTGAAATTATTCCCATCTGGAAAAATTAACTTTTGTTGTTTTTGTTTGTTTGAATTTTACGCTCTCATCAATCGATCAATCAAGTTTATTTTCGAAATAGGTTAAAGCTAAAGGAGGAATTAAATATTTACGAAATACACAGACAAGAAACAAATTAACTAATGCACTTACAAAATATGACCAGAAATAAATGATGGGATGAAACTGTGTAAAAGCTGGGCAGAAGAATTTAGCATGATATGGAAAAAACTGATTGCCAGTGTTCCTCTCGGACCGTCGCACGGAAGACGGGAGGGGAGGGTTTCTCCGCGCTACCCCTGCCCAAGCAAAAAAAAATGGCCGAAATAGAACTAGACACTGTATACTTGTATTAGATACGGTCACTATCTCACGCTACAAAAGGTTTAAACGAGGACGTAAACTAGAAGAACTACTCCAACGAGACCTGTAATTAAGTGCACTTAGCAAAATTAAACTTTCAGGAAAGGCTCTTTAAAATCCGTTCCTGTTTCTCATTTATTTATCATTGCCTAGATTACACTGGAGGTTCTCCTATCGTTGCCAGAATCTTTTTCTTACCGCAGATGTCCCTCATGAGGACAAATTACAATGCATGAACATAGAATATGTTAATATGAACAGAACTTAAAAAAAAAATATTTTTAAAATTGTTGGGTAGGAGGCAATTTACCAAAAAATCATGATTGTTGAATAGGCTATGCCTAAAGCTGGGTATATCAACGATTTGGAATAGCCTATGCCAAATGCCGGTTACCCTAATGCTGGGGGCCTAGGAATCTTAACCCTGTAAACCGCAAACAAAAAAGAATTCTGAAATGATGTTTTCCAAATTTCACTCAACTCATCAATATCTTAACTGACAGTAATAAACGGATACGTCAGCAGAGATTTATTTTGGCGATATTGCGGCCCTTTTTTGCAAGGGAATCAGGCTCAAGCTTGAAAATTAACCTATGGTAAAATAAATGAAGATACTTATAGTTGCTAGAATCTTCATTTCTTTTATCACAGGTTAATTTTTCTTGCTTAATCCTGGCGAGGACCCTTGCCAAGAAAGATGTTGCAGCCTATTCTGACTAATCCGTTTAACGCGGTCAAATCTAATTCGCAGTCACGTTTGGCATGCAGGAATACTGATCAGTATTATATTGGGTTAGGGTGCACAGCGTTTGGCATATAGCCTACACAAAAATGAGGAATGTGTGGCAGAATAGGCGGAGGGTGGGATCACGGAACGGATGGATTGCCAAATTTTGTTGGTTTGGTGTGTTATACCCAGAGGCATTACTAGCCATCATGTTTGGGGGGAGGAAGCAAGGTATTTACCGACTGGCTGGTTATTTTTACCGACTGTCTTTTGCAGACAAAATTAAGAAAAAACGAATGTTTTGACGAAATATTTATTGATTTTAAAGAAAATCCGTCTGTTTTAAGAAATATCTACTACCTTTGCGAAGAACCGATTGTTTTAAAGAAAAATCGACTATTTCTAGGAAAAAAATTGACTGACTTTAGGAAAAATTGCCCACTTCGCGCCGACTCGGCAATTTTTTACCGACTGGCCAGAATATTCGGGGGGGGGGGGGGGAGGTCTACCCCTGCCACCATTTTTGACGCCCCTGGTTATGCCTCTCAATTTGTTGTTTTGGCCTGCTTTCGTCACGCACGGGAATGGTGATTGCGATGGAATACTTTTAATAATAAATCTACCAAGTTTACCTGGCGGTGTATGCGTAGCCAATGTACAGTATAATTATCAAAATATGGCCGACAAGGCTTTCAAAAACGATATATTGTTAGTAACTTGGCAACTAACTTTGCCAATCGGGTAGCCGATCAATCTTACCTTTTTTCTAATTAAAAACGGTAAAAAAAATCCCCAATTTATTTCATGCAAGGAGCAACAACCACCAACTAGAAATCATAATCAACTAATTTATGTTAATTTACAATTATCTTCTTTCTTAGCACAATCACGTTCAAACTGAAACTTCAAAAACAAAATAATAACAAAAGGAAAGTTCCTATATCACGAAGTCAAAAATAAAATAAAAATAAAAACAAACGAATTTCTTATTAATCCTCAGGCCTTATTGAATTACAAGCTGCCCTGATCTGGTAGGGTGGTAGAATTAAGGAGTTGATAAAGGTTAACCGTTACTGAGTTTGACATTTTCCAATGAGGCAACCAGAGCATTCCTCCCTGTGATGATAAATTCACGATTATACTGGTAGCATACCATTTAAGGGAGGGCTAGGCGAGCACAGAAACCGGACCATATTTGGACTAATTTTTGCCGATCCGCGCGCCTGTGACTCACGCGGATAACGTGAGAGAACAGTCGACCCTGATGCCAAATTTGGACTCTGCAGATCATGACGATACTCATCTTGTGACTATAGGTAACCGATGATTCTTCACCTTGATAAACTATTCGGTCCTGACAACTATCACGCAGATAGTATCCCAGGTATAGCTTGGCATTTCGATTTCTTTGACGATGACATTTCATGAACGGCGAGATTTTCAAATGATTTGGTTCAAAAAATTAAAGGAATAGTTTTTTTGTCGATAGGACTAATTTTTTCATTTCTAAACTGAAAGGCTCTGATTAAAAAAAAAAAAAAAAAAAACGATGTGAAGATGACTTTGAGTCGTATTACGCACTGAACCGTCTTATGTGTCTATACATATCATGCGGCAAAGCATAAACTACAAGAATTAATGCCTCATTTTTATTTTACAATTATATTACTTAACTGTCCCATTTAATTATTGATATTTTGTTCAATTTCAGCACTTTTCCTTATATTCTTAGTTTAATTTATTTTGACTGTTTTTTCATTATTTGTTTCCATTTTACTGCTAATGTTTTTAGGATTTTTTTGTTCTTTAGTTTTACTTAACTTGCAGAATACTTACGACTTCTTTTTACTGCTATAACTTTCTTTATACTTTGGTTTTCATTCAGCTAACAGATACGCTCGGTCGGTCCGGTCCTATCACCTTTATTGTTTACTTGCGTCCTTTTTATTGCTTTATTTTTGAGGATTTCTTGATCTTTAGTTTTCATTGCTAACAGATAACCTACGATCGGATCCTCTCACTCTGATTGTTTATTTCCAACTTTTTACGCCCCAACCACTGTTTTTCCCTCCCAGAAAGCTATCACTGATCGGTCAACAATCACTTAAAGTGACGGAGACCAGACTTTAGCTTTTAACACACGTCAACATAGCCCCGGATTTCCGTCATGTATGTAAGAAACGTGTCCTTATTCGGGAGCCTATGCAAACATTCTAATATTCAAAGTCGACGCTCCTCGAGATCTAGCTTCTTTAAAAAACAAGTGAGGAAATTAGTATTTATTCAGTAGTCCTTTTTTCCGCTAAGTGTCCCCGAAAGCCAAATCTCTCCACGGATTCTCTCCAAGGAACTTCACATGTTTCCCAATTAACGAACGCGATGTATATTTTATTCGGACCGAACGAGCTTAGCTTGGCTTAACTGAAAAGTAGATACTGTGAACACCTAGCAGGGCTTTATGAAGTGCAAAATGTTTAATTATTTTGTTTTGTTTTATGTCTAGATTGTGCTTTTGTTAAATGTTTTGTACTCCGCAGTATATTTTATTATTACTATATTTATTACCCACCATGATACACAAGTACAAAAGGGGAATACAAAATTAAAAGGGGAAAACGAAGACAACGTGCACCATCTGCACCAAAATGTCTTCAACTAAGTAATCCACACTTATCTCAACGGATCGAGATCTTGCCTAAACCGTTCTAGACCCTTATGCAAAGCAATTGCGGAGTGGGACATTTCATACACGGGTTACAAACAAATTGTTATTGTGGCAGATTTATACCTCTTAATAGGTTGAGGTCCCTTACTACTTTTCCTCGTTTCAGCTCTAGGTTCTACAGTTAGAAAAATCCGCCCACAAAATAAATACGATAGATAATATGTACCTTTGATCTGATTGATCGTTCGAGAGACATTATAAAATCCTAAACTTCGGAAGATGTGCACTGACTGACTAGAGAAATGCAAGTAAACTTCTAGCGCTTACGCATGACTTTAAATGCTTTAAATATCGCGCTCCTCCGGCAGTTTTGTTTATACGGCGGCTGGATCTTAAAATTCCCTCCCACCTCCCCTCTCTTGTGAATGCGTCATACCTCTAGCACCTAAAAAGATGCCAATGTATACAGAACCGGATTATCCAAAGGTGATGTAACGCTCCCAAGCGTGAGGAATCTGGTGGTTTCTAGAAACTGGCGGGTTATTGCAATACTGGAAAGATTTTCTCCAGTTTCACTTATCGATCACCTAAGTGTAATTGCCCCCTCCCCCTTATCTCGATGTTGAATGATAGGTACTATGACGAGCAAAGGGCTTTAGCTAAATAAAATCTATTGAAAACCAATTGAAAATTGGTCGATTTTTCGTCAAAAAGGTCGTTTTTTTCTGAAAATCAGTTGATTTTTCCGGAAATCAGTCGATTTTTCAAAAATGTAATTTTTGTTGTTGAAAATGGTGGTTTTTATGGCACTTGCCCTTCGGCCAAGTGCCATATAGCGATCGCAATTTCTGTCCGTCCGTCGGTCTGTCGGTCTGTCGGTCTGTCCAGGTTTTGCTAGTTCGGGCACTTCCACATAAGCTAGAACGATAAAACTTGGCAGGCATATCAGGGACCCCAAATGATTAAGTTGGAAATAGTCACTTCCCCGATCCGAGCACCGTGGGGGGAGTGGAGGGAGGGGGAATCCGGAATCTTGAGGTATTTTTAACTTTTGAACGGGTGATCGGATCTCGATGAAACTTGATATTTGGAACGACCTCATGCCTCAGACGACCCACTTAAAATCCGGACCGGATCCGGTGACTTTTGGGGGGAGCTGGAGGGGGCAACCGGAAATCTTGGGAAACGCTATGAGTGGAGGGATCGAGATGAAACTTGGTGGGAAGACACCTAGCAAACACTAGATACATCATTGACATAACCGAGCCGATTCGGGCACTGTGGGGGGAGTGGAGGGAGGGGGAATCCGGAATCTTGAGGTATTTATAACTTTTGAACGGGTGATCGGATCTCGTTGGAACTTGATATTTGGAAAGACCTCATGCCTCAGACGACCTACTTAAAATCCGGACCGGATCCGGTGACTTTTGGGGGGAGCTGGAGGGGGCAACCGGAAATCTTGGGAAACGCTATGAGTGGAGGGATCGAGATGAAACTTGGTGGGAAGACACCTAGCAAACACTAGATACATCATTGACATAACCGAGAAGATTCGGGTACTGTGGGGGGAGTGGAGGGAGGGGGAATCCGGAATCTTGAGGTATTTATAACTTTTGAACGGGTGATCGGATCTCGATGGAACTTGATATTTGGAAAGACCTCATACCTCAGACGACCCACTTATAATCTGGACCGGATCCGGTGACTTTTGGGGGGAGCTGGAGGAGGCAACCGGAAATCTTGGGAAATGCTATGAGTGGAGGGGTCGAGATGAAACTTGGTTGGAAGACACCTAGCAAACACTAGATACATCATTGACATGACCGAACCGATTCGGGCACTGTCGGGGGAGTGGAGGGAGGGGGAATCCGGAATCTTGAGGTATTTATAACTTTTGAACGGGTGACCGGATCTCGATGAAACTTGATATTTGGAACGACCTCAAGTCTCAGACGACCCACTTAAAATTCGGACCGGATCCGGTGACTTTTGGTGGGAGCTGGAGGGGGCAACCGGAAATCTTGGGAACCGCTATGAGTGGAGGGATCGAGATGAAACTTGGTGTGCAGACACCTAGCAAATACTAGATACATCATTGACATAACCGAGCCAATTCGGGCACTGTGGGGGGAGTGGAAGGAGGGGGAATCCGGAATCTTGAGGTATTTATAACTTTTGAACGGGTGATCGGATTTCGATGCAACTTGATATTTGGAAAGATCTCATGCCTCAGACGACCCACTTAAAATCCGGACCGGATCCGGTGACTTTTGGGGGAGCTGGAGGGGGCAACCGGAAATCTTGGGAAACGCTATGAGTGGAGGGATCGAGATGAAACTTGGTGGGAAGACACCTAGCAAACACTAGATACATCATTGACATGACCGAGCCGATTCGGGCACTGTCGGGGGAGTGGAGGGAGGGGGAATCCGGAATCTTGAGGTATTTATAACTTTTGAACGGGTGACCGGATCTCGATGAAACTTGATATTTGGAAAGACCTCATGCCTCAGACGACCCACTTAAAATCCGGACCGGATCCGGTGACTTTTGGGCGGAGCTGGAGGGAGAACCGGAAATATTGGAAAACGCTAAGAGTGCGATGGATCGAGATGAAACTTGGTGGGAAGACACCTAGCAAACACTAGATATATCATTGATATAACCGAGCCGTGCTTACTCGTAACAAGTGCCATATGAGCTCGTAGCTCTTGTTACTGCAGAAAATGTTGGTAAAAATTACCAGCCAGTCGGTAAATGCCTCGCCCCCCCCCCCCCCCGAAACATTTTGGCTAGTAACGCCTCTGCCCTTGATGACTATCTCTCCTTGCCGATGCAAAACCTCTGGCCTCTCCTGGTAGCTATAGTAGCAACAGCTATAGCGGAAGAAAGGCAGAAGTGGTGTCACAGCTGGTCCCAAAGATCGCGTGATTGACATAGGATTTGAGTAGTTGAGCTTGAGTGGTACGGACACGTTTACTCCTTCTTCCTGAGGAGCATTGGCGTGTTTTGGAGTATCAAGGCTATTCTACATGAAATAATGGTTGAAAACGGAAAGCCATCTTTGATGGTTGTCAGCTGTATTTTTGCCCTTCATGATAAGGGTCCTCATCAGGCTATTGCTGGACTGGAAGAAACGAACCTGAAACAAAAATTCACATTTTAAAGCTACAATAAATTCTTTTTATTATTTATTTAGGTTCATTTCGTCCACTCCAGCAACAGCCTAACATTTGCAGCCTGCGCAGTTGTATGATAGTTGTATGAAAAAGTTGCATCTAGTGGTATGTAATAGTAAAGAGTACTATCATTTAATGTGCCTCAGACCTGGCCAATCTTAAGTAGTAATATCTAGTAGCACCCTGTCTTGCTAATAGAAGCATGGAGTAGAATGCAGTAACACGGTAGCCTTGAAGTAGAAGCATGTAGCAGCATCAGTTACTTTTCCAAGCTACTTTTACTTTACTCCAAGCTACTTTTCGTACAACTTCATACTACTATTCTGAGATAAATTTTTCATCGGGAACGACCCTTGCCAAGAAGGGCCAAAATATCGCTGAAGAACATCGTAGCTGACTTTCCCCTTTTAACCATTGTTCAATTCAAGTTTCCCAGCCAGCTTGGGCTCAAGGTGATTTCAACATACGCTCGGATTTCAATATACGCTCGGATTTTACGGAGTGTAAACCCACCATTTAGCCTTCTGCGACAGGTATTCCGAACCGATACGCAACGACTTGCTATACTTTTCAAATTTTAGAAAACAAAGTGAATATTCTGCAGGAAATCGTGTTCTTTTTATGCAAAAGAATTAAACAGGGGAAAAATTATAATATCTCACAAATGCTCTGACAAAAGAGGGAAAGTGGTTAGAAACGTGCTTTCAGAATTATAGACAGAGAACCTAAATGCCATATTGTTTCTTTCAAATCATTTTATACTTGAGACCCTCCATCATCGACAGGAGAGGCCGTGCAAAGAGTTTCGACTGATATTCCTACAGAACTTCTTCTTCTGGTCCCTTCTGCCACTTCACTCGAACCTCAACGTTTGCGTTCACAAAGAGCGTCTACGGATCGAGTACCCAAACCGGAACCACGTGCCTATAGTACGGAACGGTAGTGTAATAGCCTTATCCCTTTATTTGCTCATGTTTTTAACAATGAGTGTTAGTCTTTCTTTTGTTATTGTATTGCGAGAGCAACACTTTGGTTTTGTTCTTATTTTTCCTAGCACCCCGACTTCAGCTTATTGCTAGAAAGTGGCAAGGGTTTGACCTCTGCGGTTTCTACGGAAACTGTGGACCTTAGGCCGGATTTATGGATGTGACTTACATTTTGGCAAGCTTTTTAGAGCTCTTGCCTGGGTCCAAAAAGGATGGTTTTTGCTTGTCATCGAGCTAGAGCCTACGGTGTGTGAAGTAAAGTGGAGTTGTATAGCCTATGTCAGTGATCCTGAAAAGTTACAGATAGCTTTATAATACCATCAAGGTTAGAAAACATAATGTTCCAAGTTTTCACCAAGTCATGATGTCTACGTTCAACTGGCTATAAAGTCAATTTAGTCCCTACTTCCGATAATATGCTACTTTTTATCGCTGAGGGATTGCCGTGTGATTACGGATTGTATTATCAGTTCAGGAAACAAATCTTCTTTGATTTTACAATTTTGAAAACCTCGATGGGTCAACAACCTCAATTAGCATTTAACCGGTGGTTAAACATAACCAAAGGTTGCTGCAACACTTCACGTTGTCCAGGCAATATAAGTCTAGTTTTATTTCTCTGATTGTACTCGACCATTTTCAATTCGAATTGTTTCTTTGATGTTTTGGCTCGTGTTTTGGTTGGCATTAGTGTTTTAATATCATGTATCTCGATATAGTCAACACGCTATTTGGCTCCAAGCAACGGTTTGATATTAAAGGTCTACTTGCAACATCGAGGTTGATATCGGATTATAACAAGACCAGAGGTTTCGATGGGATCCCAAACTTTGTATATTCGATCCAGACAATTGGGTCTTCTCTTCGCAAGATCCGGTCGTCGCTAGACTCCTTGAACATGTTGACTATTGAAATTTAGAAACAGATTAAGGCCAAATACCTAATCATCTGAGAAAACCAAGTTCAGATTAGGGGTCGGCACCGTTTCTGTTTCTGTTTCTGTTTCTGTTTTTTTACTACCGTTTTCTGTTCTGTTTTTTTTTTAAATAACAGAAAAACAGAAAACAGGTAGCCGTTTTTTTTATTGCCGTTTCTGTTTCTGTTTCGTTTTTTATATGACCGTTTTAGCCGTTTCTGTTTTTATTTTACCTGTTTTTTCCAACTTTCCATTTTTTGTTACGACTTATACGCGTGGCGTCCCGGCGTAATCTAGCGATTTTATTTTTCCGCCGGATTGTGCTATCTACCGATATTTTCCGCTTTTCGGAAGGAAAGATTTGTGAGTCAGAATAGAGAGATTGCACCCTACCCGACGAAACGGATATTTTTACCCCATCATTAGATGAAGCATAACAACAAAATTAACAGAACGAGGTATAGGACTTCCGACTTACAGACTAAATTATCGGCCTTTGATAGCCATTCTGAGCCAGTGAATTGCTGGAAACGTCGATCTGGTCATTTCTTGCTGCTATAATAATATTTTTGCGAAACGGAGTCTCGCATTCCATTGGTCGGTTAAGACGCGTTTTTTGAAATTCAACCAATAGGAAGCACGAATCGTTTTGTACTGAAAGTTTGAAGCCTTCAATCTCCCATTTCTGATGAAACTTTTCTACAAAGCTATAATTATACAACCAAGAAAAAGTCTGCGAATTTTTCCTATGTTCAAAAGTTTTTTTTCACTTTTCGGTAAAGATGCGCACTTTAAGGGTGCTAGAAATTCGTTTTTAAGCAAATCTCTATTGGCGCAAATGATCATGGTCCCTCGGGGATTATCAAATGGATAGTTTGATCAAAAGTATTTTTTCACTTGAGGTGCGCACTTCAAGGGAGCTGGCAGTTCATTTCTGTACTTTAAGGGATGGTCGGATCTGGAAAGTGACGATTTGTGAGCCAATCTTGTCGAGTCTCTGATGTTCCAGCCAAGTTTCATCGTTCTAGCACATCTGGAAGTACCTTAATTTGCGATCACCGGAATTCCAGACCCCCTCCAACTCCCCCCACAGTGCACGAATCCGGTCCGTTCTGTCACGGGTGGACCTAGTTCTTGTGCTTGTTCTTCCCACCAAGTTTCTTCCCGATAAGTCCACTCTATGCGTGACACACAAGATTTCGAGTATTCCTCTCCACCTCCCTCCCCACATTCATCGGATCCGGTCCGGACTTGAAATGGGACATCCGAGAAACGAGGTCTATCCAAATATCAAGGTTCATTAAGATCCGATCACCCGTTCAAAAGTTATATATACCTCAGGATTCCGGATTCCTCCTCCCTCCACTCCCCCACGATGGTCGGATCGGGAAACTGACTATTTCCAAATTTTTGGTCGGATCTCTGATATGCCTGCCAAGTTTCATCTTCCTAGCCCACCTGGGAGTACTTAACTCCGGATCACCGGAATTCTGGAACCCCCTCCAACTCCCCCCACAGTGTCAAAATCCGGTCCAGTTCTATCTATGATGTACCAAGGGCTTGTGCTTGTTCGTCCCACCAAGTTTAATCCTGATCGCTCAACTTTAAGCATGTCACAAGATTTTCGGTCCCCCCCTTCCGAACCCCCCCCCCCCCCCCAACATTCATCGGATCCGAACCGTACTTGAAATGGAACGTCTGAGACACGAGGTCGTTCAAAATATCAAGTTTCATTAAGATCCGATCACCCGTTCCAAAGTTATACAAACTTCGGATTCCCCCTCACTCCACTCCCCCAACGGTGGTTGGATCGTCGAAGTGACAATTTCCAAGTAGTTTGGTCAAATCCCTGATATGCCTGCCAAGTTTCATTGTCCTACCACACCTGGAAGTACCGTAACTCGAGAACAGTGGACCGACCGATCGACCGAAAAGTGATCCTTATATGGCACTTGAATGAACCCCATGCTCAAACGCTGGGGCATGCTGACAGGGGTGACCAATCTCACCATGGTTCTCATACGTCGTTGTATCCCTTTGTATCCCTTCTTCCGCATAGGAGTATCAGTATACAGTACTTTGGGAACTAAAACATTTTGATATTTTTGCCCTTGAAATTTTTTGCTTTTAAAGGGTATTGATACCCTTCTGGGGTGGGGAATAAGGGGTACACATACGTATGACATCCATACTCACCCCTTCCAGCATACCTCAGCATTTGACCATGGGTATAAGAAAAGGGCTTAGTTTACTAGATAGGTGCAGAGTCCTTTTTTCTTCACCTTACTCGACCTTCTCTCACAACCTTAGACCCTCCATGAGTCCCCTCCTAACACTATTGACTTTCCAAGAGCCGCCTTACCATTCCAAATGGTCGCCTTGCTGTTATCTTATAAACCTAAAGAAGTAGAAAAAAAAAACAGAAATTACCTGTTAAAACGGCCTTTTTTTTGTAAAAAACGGTCCGTTTCTGTTATTCCGGAAAAAAACGGAAAAAGAGAAACGGTTTTCCGTTTTTTTTATCACCGTTTCTGTTTCTGTTCCGTTTTTTATTTGCCGTTTTTTACCGTTTCTGTTTTAGCCAAAAACAGAAACGGTGCCGACCCCTAGTTCAGATACGGATTCAGCATGTTTGTTTAACCCTATAAGTCGTTGACGAAACTGATCGGAACTTTCTGCCTCCGCTTCTTCCAAATTTCCGGTTTCGGCCGAATTCCGAAACTACTAGTCCGGCAAAAATATAAGCTCAAAAACGAATTCAGCGTATCTCCTTACACCTGTATCGAACATTTGATCAACTTCAAATAAAACTTCACTTGTAACAAATTTTCCGGTTTCAGCCCGATTCCGGGGGAACTATATGTCCGGGTAAAAAACTATTTTCATATACGGGTTCAGCCTCTCTCTTCTTACCCCTAAATTGAACATCTAATCATCTACAGATAAAAGTTTTGCTTTTAACAAATTTTTCTGGTTTTGGCCGGATTCCGGGCGACCTACTTGTCGGTCAAGAAAGGGGTTTTCATAACCGTGTTCAGCATGGCTTCTCACTCTTTAATCGACTTTTATTCAAACAATGTTTACACGGATACGTCAGCTCTGATTTTTCATCAGCGATATTTCGGCCCTTCTTGGCAAGGGTCCTCGTCAGGCTGTCAATCTTCTTGTTCAACTTCGGGGAAGTAATGGTGAGGTAGAAGAAAAAAATGCCCGCGTTTACCTTCCGTACGTCCGCGGAGTAACCGAAAAATTGTCCAAAAGTTTGAAAAAATACAACATCCAAGTTTTTCACAGAACCCAAAATACTTTGCTGTCTTACCTAAACTCCGGAAAAGATAAAGTCCCAAATCAGTACCAAAGAGGCATTTATTCAATACCTTGTGATTGCGGAAAGCGTTACGTAGGAAGGACAGAGAGAATGAGCAAGAAATTGACCACGCGCTCTCCAACGGACACCGTCATAACTATACTTTCAAATCTGCACTTGCAGAACATATTTTCGAAAACCCATCCCATTCAGTACATTTTGAAAAAGCCCAAATTCTTGCAACGTGCACCGGACTCCATCAAACCATTCGAGAAGCCGTTGAGATAAAGAAAAACCAAACAGGCATTAACCGAGATACAGGCGAGTACTCTTTACCGGAAACGTGGAACGGGGTTATTAAGGGAAGAAAATTTAAGCCTCAGTCCCTTATTAACAACAAAACCGAAGTCGATCAAAATGCAGAAAAAAATATTTCCTGCCGTCGCCCCAATCGTACAGCAAAAACAGCAGCCGTGTCAAAAATTAAATCTCAGCACTATTTTTTCCGTGCAGTGATTATTCAAAGTAATAGATTCAGGCAAGTACTCATAATAGAAACGTAGAACGAGGTCATTAATACAATAATATTTAAGTTTTCAGCCCCTTATTAATGAAAAAACCGAAGTTGATCAAAATGCAGAAAAAACCCTTTCCTGTCATCGCCCCAATCATGCAGCAAAAACAGCGTCGTTGTCAAAAATTAAATCTCAGGACTAGTTTTTTCATTATACTGGTATTTGAAGATAATTTACCTTAATAAGATATTTATAGTCGGTAGAAGCTTCAGTTATTTGTTACAGGTTTGTTTCCTTCCCCGAAGTTGAACAAGAAGATTGACAGCCTGACGAGGACCCTTGCCAAGAAGGGCCGAAATATCGCTGATGAAAAATCAGAGCTGACGTATCCGTGTAAACATTGTTTGAATAAATGTTTCAAAGTCAGCTTGGGCTCAAAGAATATTTATTTAATCGACTGTCTCAGTAGCTGTTTACAAATACTTTGTTGCCCCTTAATCTGAACCCCCTCCCCTCCGCCTAAATGTAGGGCTACATAGCACATCTACGAATCCGACCTCCGAATCCCTTGACTCAAAGAATCCTCACACCAAGTTTCATAAATATCTCATTCCCTTCGACAGTTATCGTGCTCACAGACGGACGGACAAATTTTGCAATGTCATAGGTATCCCTCCACTCACGCTTTGGGATCCTAAAGACGAGACGGCCATTGGATATAACCTGTTCCGAGCCGGTGGCGAGGCATGTTATGAAAAATATCTGCCGAGCGCAGCAAGATTGATATTTTAAAATGGCTTTCGAGCTTGTTATTTCGATATCAACTGAAATGGAGGTATGGTAACTATTATGTTTTTCGAACACTATTTTGTCTTCTTTAGTAGTACTTCTTTGCTACTTTTGTAGAGAATTTTTGTTTAGTGAAATGGCAACCTCAGCCTATATAGAAATGTTAAAACGACTACTATTGTGGCCCTGGCATTTCTTTTTACAATAATACAATCCTTATACAACACCATTTGGTTTTGCGCATAGCAGATACAATTTAACGGCGGGCACTTAGAGAGCTAGGATTAACAAAGCTTAAATTCAGTTTCTATTAATGGACTGTAATCAGAACAAAATCTAGAAAAAAGACTGTTGTAGTTACTCAATATCTTTTCAAGAGTAGAGAAAAACAAGTTCAAGTAAGTTGGAAGTAATATTGTTTCAGTTGACAAGTTTAAATTTCAGTGGTAATGTGACTGTAACAAGGTATGACCCATGCTGATGTGCTAGGAATGCAACATTTTCTTTCAATTTTTGAAAAAAAATTCTACAACATTTTTAAATTTTCTTTCTGTGGGATATTATTTTTTAATGTTTCTTTTGGTTTTTCTTTCTGAAAGTGATATCTTTTGTTTACATTTTTGAGGTCAGGCTATACTTTTCCGTATTTGAGGAAAAGTGCTTGATGAACTTCTGCGGAGGTTGGCACTGCTTCGTGGCATCCTCTCTGGAGGCTGATACGATATCTTATCAACCTCCACAAAAATTACCTATGGGGCATAGGAAGATATGCATCGCATACCAGTTCGAGACAAGTTATTCTGTAAAAACTGAAACTGAAAGTTCGATTGATGACTAATATTCTTAAATAATCATTTTCAAATTAACTGCGCATTCTTTCAACACCAGCAATTTGTGGTACTTTCCTGAGTTCCTAAGATCTTCGTTACCCCACCCCTTACAATCTACAGTTATCTCCCATAATCGTGTATTTTCGAGTTTCATTGCATTGGAACAAACAATTCATCATTTCTATTCATATGTAAATGGTCGTAATCAAAGTACATAGAGAGAGTGAATACGTCAGGAAAATAAGACAATTAAGAAACAAACAGTTTGTAAAGGCAGTCTCAAGCAAGAACGATGTCGAAAAAATTGTAGTTATTTATTTTCTCGAAATGGGGTAGTGAACACTGTTTCTTGTGTTTCTTGTGTAAGATCCTCACAGTGGCAACAAAAATCTTACTGGTAAACAGAGTGACTTTCATATTCTGCAGAGTAGGCTATAGTGGCTTACCTACGAAAACTTAGGTTTTGCTATGGGGACCCTTCGTCATGGGGACACTTTTTCAGGAGGAAGTTTCACCAGGGTACGTTTCAACTCGGGACGCTTCAGTTAACCCCGATTTCAGGGCGAAGGCAAGTTAGAAAAAAGGACCTAATCGTGTGGTAATTGGCCGACTCATGCGTTTGAGCATTATTTACGAAACTTAGGACAATTCGATCGCACTGGTATACTTAAATAATTATTTTCAAACTGATTGGTTTACAGCGCCAAAGCCTTATACATTACTTTCAAATTAAATGAAGCCCCCCCCCCCCCCACATAACCGACACAGAATAATACAGTATCTGTATGATAATGATAAATCTGAGTCCCTTTTTTAGGCACTTGTCAGAGCTGGTTTGGACTCGTCTCGAGACAGTCTCGACACGCCTTTTTCATGCACTAGGCTTGTCTCGGTCTCGTCGTTTACGGATCAGGACTCGGACACGTCTCGTCTCAAAATTCGGGCGAAACGCTCGGCGAAACGTCTCAGCCCGGAAATTTTAAAATAAAACCAAGTCTCGAGCGAACAATTAAAGATATTGGCCAATCGATGGTTATGTCGCATCCTTGAGCATGATTGGTTTAAGTGGTACCTTGGAGGACTAAGTAGTAAAACTAAGAACCATAGTTGACAGAACGAGCGACTTTATTATGTGGGTTTCAAGGCTTCTGAAAATCACATTTGTGAAATGATCCTGGGACTCCAAAATGAGTCATCTAGTGCATATGACTTTTCCAACATCTAAATTTCATCCCAATCACTCTAGTCGTTTGATACCTAGGCATGCCACAACATTTCTGGAACCCCCTTTTCCCCAAACTCCACTCACCGTGGTCAAATCCTGTTCGGACATGTACAAAAGTCAAAATAAGTTTCATCTCTTGCCACCCATCGAGTTTCGTTCAAATTTGAACACATTTCGAGGAATTCATGTGCCTCCAACCATGTGGATCCGGTCCGAGTCCCAAAATAATATGTAATCTCCATACTTCTAGTTTTAGAGAAGTTTCATTACTATCGCTCCAATCGTTTGACCCCTATGCGAGCTGCAAAATTACAGAACATTCCTCCCGTCTAACTCCCTCCACTGTGGCCGAATACGACTCGGACACTTAAATGTCGTATCGCCGACATCTCTTCTTCCATTCCATCCATCAAGTTTGGCTCGAATCGGAGCATATCTGCCATTTCCGGTAACCCCCTTCATCCCTCTCACGGTTGCCGATTCCGATCCGGACGCCAAATAACATATCCAAGACGCATAACATCGGTAATGTCCAACTATCTTGTGCGCTTACACAATTTCTTGAAACCCCCCTCCCAACTCCTCCCCTCGCTGCTGCAAGGGATTCTGACACATTTTTCATATCTAGGTTGTCCGTTCACCACCCAGAAAATGTCACTGGAATGAGACCACCCATTTGTAACTTACCCATCAATATAACCCATTAAAATAAAGTTTAATTTCTTGTGAGTGACCAGGAGTTCATTTAGGATGCACCGTGAATGGAAATCTTGAATAATTGTTCAATAAATGAGTGTTTCTGTAGCGAAAATACGTCAGACAAGTGAGTAACTCTCGCAAACCGTCGTTTGGATGTTTCGAAAACGGAACACCGGGACCTTCTGCCTGGAGGAAATTTTAAAATGGCCAGTCACTCTGCCCATTCATTCGTTATCTCCACTCCCAGTGTGTACTTCGCAAATTTCATAAAACTTGTAAGAACCACACCCCTCTTTCCTATTACTCATTTTCTTAGCACGATATTTTGCCGACAAGACTGTCATTTTTGGTTGGCATTCAAATTTAGTTCAGTCGTTCGACGTCATTACTTAAGCTCTTATAACTGATTGTGACTGTTTTTTTTTTTTTTTTTTTTTCAATTCTAGCTGTAAATGCGGAAAAATGTTGATGCATGATTTTCTCGTGGTCTGGTCAGTTTCGGCTTCTTTTAAACCTCGTCTCTCTGACGCCCAGCTTTTAAGATCTTCTATTTTCAAATATGTTGGCCTTATCCTTGATGAAAATCTATCTTTTAAACAGCACACCGATTCTGTGGCTCAGAATCTGATCCAAATGATGGTTTGCTTTTCTACCTCAAACAGTTTCTTCCATAGAACATCCTTCGGTTGATTTATTTTCACCTGGCTCATTCTCATTGTTGTACTCCATTTGTCACACTATTTGTTTAAAATGTGTAAATAAAACCATTTCTTCATTCATTCTCATATGACTTCTTTGTATTTGAAGAACATAGTTCATTATTTGAAGAACAAATTTGTAGTTAGGACCCGGGCGTGACTCGGTCTCGAGACACTTTTTTCATGGACTCGGTCTCGTCTCGAACATTTTTTATCAAGTACTCAGACTCCTCTCGACTCGTGACTGTGGCAACAGCTCCTCTTGTAACAGTTCAGCTACTCAATGCTTCTTGCTACATCCCTCAGTTCAAATTGCTCAATTTATTTTATTCACCAGCCCCTCCACCGTGACCCTATGCGGTTCTCTGCATATCACATACGTGTAATATCTAAAGCATCCCACAGAGTTTCACTCAAAGCAAGGCATTTCTGAGAAACATTCCACTTCCCCAAGTTTCGACCACTCGGTAAGCAAACAGATGAAATAACGTTAGCTTTTAGTTAGCTTGAAAGGGACTAGTTTTTTTTTTGGTCAGATTTTCTAACACTCTCTGTCGCCAACCAGGTAAGTGTCATGTTATTACGCCACCGAGTTCTCCAGGACGTCCTCATATAATACCTGAGGAATTCCAGAGCCACTTTCACTGGCCGGAATCGTCCCTTTCACTCAGTGTAACAGCAGACAAACCATTGAGTCAGTAGTGTAGGAACTCGTGTGACCAAGAACTCGTCATGATGGAAGAATGCAAAGAAATAAAAAATATGACAAAAGAGCAAGAAGCTCTTCTAAGTACGCCGACGGGAACCTTCGATGATTGGGTCGCAAAGAAGAATATTGCACCCTATCCGATAAAAGCGAAAAGAGGCATACATTAAATAAATAAAGAAAGTTTTGTCAGAAATTAGAGCTTGAAGGCTTCAAACTTTTCTACAAAATAAATATTGCTTCCTCTTGGTTGGTTTTTGCATGAAGCGTCATCACCGACGAATAGGATGCAAAACCTGTATTTGTGTTCAAACTTTGAAGCCTTCAAGCTCTCATTTCCAAAGGAAATGTTTCAATAAAAGTGTTTATGGAAAGAAGAAAGAATCAGATAAACATTCCTGAAATTAACAGGCTCAGAATAGTTACCAAACGAAAGTGTTATACCTTAATGCCAAATTATTGTGTTATCGTACGATTGCTGAAAGTGTAGAAATATCCGTTTTCGTCGGATAAGGTTCAATACTTATACTCTCAGGCAACGAAAACACCAGCCAGATACTTCATACACTGTTGAGCCAAACAACTTTATCCGTCCCCAGGGGAGCCAAGTTGCCTGTTTTCCAAACCTGGATACGGATCCGAAAGAATGTCGCAAAGAACGAGGACAATTTCGTAAAGCAAGAACTAGTAACTTTTCGCAAACAGGTATGTAATGCATATCATCCTATGCATATCCTCCACGGTCAGTTATTTCACGATAATTATCACACAGAAAGTTAGCGGTGATTTGGACTTCATACTCCAGAGAGGTTGATATTAAGCCATATCTGTCTTCAACTTTCTCTCTGACGACTTTCATAATATAATCTATGGGACGTATGGTGATATGCATGGTTAGTGGTTAATTATTAGTGGTTCTGTTCGAAAAGGTTATAACATTTAAAATGCCCCTAACTCGTTTGATATCGGAATCACAAGCTAGACGGCCATTTAAAATGTCAAGCTCGCTGCGCTCGGTAGAGATTTTTCATAACTTCGGCTCAGATAGGTTATCACAAACGGCCGTCTCGATGTTATTTTCCGAGATCAACCTCGAAGTCGGGAAGGTAATCATTATAACGTAAGTGGAATAGTTGAATCAGACCTTCCGATGTGTAAACAAAATACATTCATTAACCAATACAATGCTGGGAAATGCAAATTAGGAAATCGGGTGGTAACTTTTCCCTAAGCATACAAAAAGACCCTGCTAAATGTAAGTGAATAGTACCGATCATTAAGATGTACAACCGAAATAGTGGATATAGGAATTCGCTAAAAATGTCGTAACTATAGAATCACCGTATCTTAAAGGATACGCCGTACTTATGATGGTAGTTTGTTCTACTTCGGTAGTATTTCCGTCCATTCTCGTTCCTGGATAGTACACTCTGTAACTGTATCCTAGCTCTTCTATTAGAATTACACTGATACGCTTGTCACTTTTGTTCTCTTTACTGCCACATCAGGCTGCCGATCATTTTTTTCGAAAAGCTTACTGGTCAGAAGGTCGGCTATGCAAATGTTGCTAAGTTTGTCATCCAAGGTAAGGGACACGGAAAGAGGATAAAAGCAGCCAAAGCCATGTGCAATTTTCTGGAAGCATAGCTAAGCTTTTAATTAGTCAACAATCTGAGAACAGATTAGTAGAAACACTCTATCCTTCAAACTATCAAATCGTTCGACTCGGCTGCCCTTTCTCGGCTTTTGTACCTGCTTAGTGTGATCAGCGCCGTCGGCAGCGAAATCTAACAACACTAAAATCTCGAAGATAATGTCGTCAATCATCGAAGGGACCGCTTCAACAGAGGTCCCAAGATTCTGCCACCCGAGCTATTCCCCAAGTTTTTAAAATTACGACACTTAACATTTCGTCTTTTCCGGAGACGTCTATACTATGGCAACATTGGCACTACTGACAGAGTATCGCCTCTGCTGTTGTACTCATTGGCTGGAATAGACCGAATCCCTCGCAAAAATAACCGGACATCTATTTCCAGGACGAGTCCCAGCTGACGCATGTGTTGAGAGATGACTAAGATGCATGACAACACTGACATTCAAGGGGTCTGTAGCTCAGAGCGATGGAGAGGTGAAACTCGGCTCAAAGAGTTTATTCAGAACCAGCGTTGCCACTTTTCTCTGACGGAACCTGTACTTTTGGCTGCAAAAACCTTTGACATTTTGGCGCCTGCGAAACTAAGTGATTTTTGCCAACTATTAACGAGAAGTCTCCCTTTAATATCTTCATCATTATATGTCTCAACTTTTTTTGCTTCCTTTTTGTATTTGCTGTTAAGAAACCGGTCGCAGAATTCTGGCTCGCTTTGTGGAAGAAACAGAAATATGTGACAAATCGCAGAGTTCTGCGACAAGTGGCAACGATTCCCAGAACATCTTTAGCTTCAGCAAGTACCCCTTAGACTCAGATGTGTCCGGTACAATCATAAATCAATCAAATCAATCAACATTAATACCAAATAGGCTAGAAGAGGTCAAGATGAGAAAAACAACAACATATTAACTAATACAACGTGAAATAAACGCTGGGATAAAACTGTCAAAAAATTGGGCTTACGAGTGCTCGTCAAAAACCGATTTCCGATGTTATAGTTAGCCAGTCGTTTGTACTACTTATACTACAGATGTAGCTGACCAGACAATGTCCGTTTTTGTTTGCCCACAAACAAGCAAGGGAAATGATACGCTGTCGATGAGAGATTTGACAAAGAGGTAAAAATACTTGCTGAATCCAACTTAATTTTCTTGATGGGGAATTAGCTCGCTTGGAATCTGTCCAAATCGTTAAAAGTAAAAGTTCTTTCTGAAGCTGATTAGAGATTTGATTTAAAGGTAAGCAGAAATGCTGAATCCGTTTTTGAACTTTATTTTCTTGCCAGATAAGAAATTCATCCGGAACTCAGCCAAAAAAACGTCTAAATCAATTAGAGACCCGAAATAGGGTTGTATACATTGAATTAATACTTGAATTTAATTTTTTTTTTCTTTACTTAGATTAGAACTTAACAGGGCTAGAGATATGTGCTGAACCCATATTTGTTATTTGTTTCTTCAGCGATTAATCGGTTGGCCATAAAAGGCAAAACAAGACCACCGCAATTTGTGTGCATTTTCAAATAGTTGATTAGATTAGGGATAAGCAATACGCTTACGTATTCTGGTGAATCACGAAATCCAAAAGACCAGATTGTCTGGACGAAGAAGTCCAACAAACATTCCAGTTTCAGATCCCATCGAAAACCCTTGGTTTTTTGTCCATGCCAGTCCCTTCTAGTTCCAAGCCGGTCCTTCCTACACGTGAAGGATCAAAGCCTGCCTCGCTTAAAGCGCCCAGGGCATCATTTTGAATATTTCCGCTGATTTATACTTGGCTCTTTAGTTTATCTTCAAATGAAAGTCGCCTATAAAAACCCAAATACATCTTGTAGTACACCACAAGGAGGACTCAACAAACAGTCGGTCTGCTTTGGCGGGAATTTCAAATATCTAGGACCAAGGATGTGGTTTTTGTACTGCTTATACTGCAGAAGTAGCTGATCAGACAATGTCCGTTTTTGTGTGCCCACAAATTTGTCACTTCATGCGGGCGGCATTATAAAAAAAAATTTGGACGAGAAGTCAATGACGTTAACTTCGACGTATTGGGTTCTCAAATATCAGGCGTTCAAATCCTAATCAGGACATAAAATTTTGCTAAAATATGTGCACGCTAATAGGATGGAGTGATGTGATTCCGAACAGGAAACAAGACGCAAAGCTATTTGGGAAAAACACGCTCTTATTTGCCCACCTGGGAGAGAATGACTGGACCAGTCGGAAACAATTTCGGCTGCCGCTGTCATGGTTTCAATACTTTTGGAGATTGTTTATTGAGTATTTCCCCTCGGTTTGCTTTAAGCCCTAAACATTGATTCTGTAGATATTTCTTTCCGTCCTAGCCGACTGCAAATCATAAATGACACTGGTAAACGGATACGTCAGCTAAATTTGATTAGAGCTATATTTCGAGCCTTGTCGAAATAGAAGGCTCGAAATTTTCCAGCTCAAGCTGGAAAATTAACTTCAAGAAAAGAAGAAGGACCCTTGCCAAGAAGGCCAAACTATAAAGCTCTAATAAAATTCAGCTGACGTACCCGTTTAGCACTGTAGGTTACAATTTATTCCTAATTCCGTAATTTCTGACTGGTAGCCTAGACCAATGGCTCCCAATCTTTTCTGTACCGTGTAGGCTACACCTAATCAACGTTCAAAAAAGTTGCATGCCCCTTTTGGAGAATCACTGTTCTACTATTTTTTTTTACCAAGACCACAGCGTCAAAAAGACAACATTAATTGTCATAAACGATAAGGCATAAAGTGTAAGATAATATACAATTCAATCAAAGAGTTGAGGCTGCTTTGTTGCTAAAATTTTGGCTCGATGAAGCTAACGTCAATAATAAGATATTTCTCTGTTTGTTTTTGATGACACACATTGCCAGAAACAAGACTTCTTACAGGTAGGTAGCTCCGAATGGCAGAGGAATGCCGTTTCCCCTTGGTTCTTTGTTTTCTCCCTGCACCTCCAAACAATACTAGGAAACAGTAAATTTCAGTTCTAATGTACGATTAGTTGCAAGTTCAGTAAGATTTTCTGTAAGCTTGTCACTAAAAGGTCACATTCCACCACATGGATATTAGATACAGTCCCGAGGTCTATTTGGTCGTGATTGGTAGGAAATATTAAATAAGTTCATGTCGCAGCTTTGTCATCAGAGTATCCTATATCCTCTATTCGCATTACACTCATTATCACGCCTGCCACGTTTGTTCTCGTTACATGACACTCTATGCGCCCGATTATTGTTTCCGAGGTGCTTTTTCATCGCAAGACAGGTAATATACAGATTTTGACAAGATTTGTATCCAAGGCCAGGGGCATGGAAAGAGGCTAAAAGCAGCCGAAGCCACGTGTAATTTTCTGTAAGCATAGCTTAGTTGTAACGTGGTCTGGAGTGGACATCTCATTATCTTCCCATTACTGATCAAGTTCGGAAAGACACTCGCTTGTTCGCTGAACTGAACCTTATTCAGCCAAAACTCTAATATCTTCATGAAAGCAGACATTTTAGAATTCAGATATTTTGGGACCTTCGCGTACCCCTTACGAGGGTCTCGCGTACCCCCAGTTGGTAACTACTGTAGACTGATGCCAGCTTCATGCAAGGTTTTAACTAAAAACCAAATATAAAACTAAAACTAAAACTAAAAACCAAATATAAAAAAACAATCATTTAGGTATCCTCCATGCTCAATCAATCATTGTATAAAGGTAAAAACTAAAGAAATAAAACAACAAGAGCTAGTAGCTCATATGGCTCTTGTATGTAAGGCTGGTTCAGAAAATGAAATATAGAGTTTATCTTTTCGTGGTTTTGTTGTTATGGCGCTAGAAATTCGTTTGAAAGCAAAATCCTTGGGGCAAAAACGAGAACAGGTCATTAGGGATCATGGATGTACACCGTTTGGTCAAAAGTATTTTTTTTCACTTTTCGTTTACGATGCGCACTTTAAGGGTACTAGAAATAAATTTTTAAGCGATGTATCGTTTGATTAAAAGTACTTTCGACCTTGCGGTTCAGATGAGCACTTTAAGGTAGCTAGACTTCATTTGTTATCAAAACCCTTGAGGCAAAAATGATAATTGGGCATACATACATTTCAGTATACATGAAAATGTATATTTTGCTTAAAATTTTTGTTCTTACTTTGCGGTCAAGATTAGTATATATTAGGAATAATCGGATTTGGAAAGTGGCGATTTTTTAAGCCAATCTTGTCGAATCTCTAATATTCCAGCCAAGTTTCATCGTCATAGCACATTTGGAAGTACCTTAACTCGCAATCACCGGAATTCCGCCCCCCTCCCCTCAAACTCCCCCTCCCCCCGCAGTGCCCGGAGCCAATCCGGTTCTGTAAATGATTTATCTAAAGCATCTATCTGTTATTCCCACAAAGTTCCAACCCGATCTCTCCAGTCTAAGCCGGCCCCGTATTTTCCGGTCCTCTCAATAGTTATCGAATCCGGTCCGGACATGAAAAAGATCCCCAGAGAAATGTCCTCTGTTCAATTATTGAATTTCACTGGAATTCGATCACCCGTTCCAAAGTTACGCATGACTCAATATTCCGGATTTCCGTTCCCCCCACGACTATCTGATCGAGTAAATTTTTATTTACTAGTTAGTTTGATCGGTTCCCTGATATGCCTGCCAAGTTTCGTCGTGAAAATCCCCCGAAACGCCATCACATCACCGGAATTCCGGTAAACTCCCCTCCCCCCCCCCAAGGGTCCGGATCCAGTCCAATTATGTAAACGATTTATCTAGAACAGATACTTGTTCTTCCCAGCAAGTTTCACTCCGATCCCTCCATTCTAACCGTTTCACGAGATTCCCGGTTTCCCCCAACTCCCCCGTGGCTTTCGAATCCGGTCCAGACTTCAAATGGGGCATCAGAGATATATCTTTTATTCAGTTATTAAGGTTCCAATTCCATCACCAGTTCGAAAGTCACACACTACTCAATTTCCCGGATTCCCCCGCCCTCGACCCCCCCCCCGCCCAGACAGTCGGATCGGGAAATTGATTATTTACGGACAGACCGACCGACTGACAAACGGAATTGCGATAGGTAAATGACACTTGAACAGACGCTGCAAGTGCCATAAAAATTAAAGTTCGATTACAGAGTTAATGATTAATACACACGCTAACAAACAACTACGCAAAGTCAGCAATCAGTTATCGTCCATGCTCTATCAATCATTATGTTTTTTCAGAAACAAAGGTAAGAGCTAAATGAATGAAACAAGAATTTTCACAATTAATGATGAGTGGTTAAGGGTAAAGAAGAATGCATCCAACGTCATTATTAGCCTGGTTCAGGCTTCCGTATATGTCTTTAAAGAATCCAAACTTACCGATTTTTCTACACAATCATCATGACAAATTTTGGACTAGCCTAAACCGAATTTCGGTAACGAGTGGGCACCAAGTATAGACACTTTTAACAACCAAAATTTGCAAATGGACGGACCAAAATGCGGCGAAATGGGTGCGGACTAAACCGAGGGGGAATTACTTGCGTCGCAAGGCGTAGAGGATTATGTGCCTCCGGTCCTGCCTCCAACCCTTCCTCCGTGCCTGCTGGTGTACACCAAAACGTCCAGTGATTCCCCCCTTGGACTAAAAAAGGTCCGGTTATTTTCTAAAAAATTAAATTAAATATTTTATAACTCTTTCTATAATCCACGACTTTGGATTTTAGACCTGGCTTCATCTTGGGTGTTGGGGGGGGGTTCTAGGCGCAAGTTCTAGAATGCTTATGATGTCTCACTCTTCTCTTCGTGGCGATGAAGAATCGCCGTGTGCTCAGCGAAGAGCCAGAAACGGTCACGACAACAAACGCTGCTGAATGGTTAGCATAGGATTTGAATAAATTCTGAGGGTTCGTTTGGGTGAGGTTTCCTTTTTTTCCTGCGGTTCACTGGCGTATTTCGGACTTAGTCATATAGAGTACCGTTTTTGAGATCCCAAAACGTAAGTGGAGCGATACCTATGACATCGCAAAAGTTGTCCGTTTGTCCGTCCGTCCGTCTGTGAGCACGATAACTCTCGAAGGGAATGAGGTATTTTGATGAAGCTTGGTGTGAGGGTTTTTTGGGTCGGTCGAGTTCGTCGATGGGCTATGTAGCCCTGCATTTAGGGGTAGAGCGGGGGTTCAAATTAAAGGGCAAACAAAATATTTTGAAACAGCTAATGTGATAGTCGGTTATGGGGTAAGAAAACATGCTGAACACGATGATGAAAAATATTTTCTCTCCGGAAAAGTAGTTCGTCCGGAATCCGGCGAAAACTGGAAAGTTTGTTAAAAGCAAATGTTTTATTTGAAGTTTGGTAAATGTTCGATTCACGGAAAAGAAGACATGCTGAACACATATGCAAAAATCGTTTACTACCGTGACAACTAGTTCGCTCGAAATCCGGACAACACCGGAATATCTGTTAAAAACAAAAGTTCTACGTTCAGTTGATTAGATGACAGATTTAGGGTTAAGAAGAGACGCTGAATCCGTACATGACAATGATTTTTTTTACCCTGTCATGCAGTTCGTCCGGAATCCGACTGAACCCGAAATTTCTTTTATAAGTTAAAGTTTCATTTGAAGTTGATTAGATGTTCTTTATACGGGATACGCTGAATTTGTTTCTGAACTTTCTTTTAAGATCCCAACGTAAGTGGAGGGATACCTATGATATCGCAAAAGTTGTCGGTTGGTCTGTCTGTCTGTGAGCACGATAACTCTCAAACGGAATGAGATATTTTGATGAAACATGATGGGAAGATCCGCTGGGGCAAGGTAAAAGTCCAGTTCGTAGATGGGCTCTTTAGTCCTACATCTAGGGGTGGGAGAGGGGGGTTCAAATTAAGGGACAAACAAAATATTTTTAAACAGCTAATGAGATAATCGATTAGGGGTAAGAAGACATTTTGAACAAGAATATGAACACTATTTTCTCGCCAGACAAGTAGTTCGCCCAGAATCCGGCCAGAAACTGAAAGTTTGTTAAAAGTAAAAGTTTTATTTGAAGTTGATTAGATGTTCCATTTAGGGGCAAGAAGGCATGCTGAGCGTCAGAGGCGTCCCCCCCCCTACGTTTTGGGCATTTGGTCAAATTTTCGCCGAATGCGAAAAATTCGGTCAAAAAAGGCATCGCGACGAAGCCGTGATGCCCTTTTCATAAAATCATTTGTCCCAGCATTTCGAAATTGGGGGGTTTATCGTGTTTATTGGTTCCCCTTTCTTTATTGAATTTGCTAGTCCACCCAACTTTTGTTCACTCCGCATCGATTTCACCGCATTCGGTCTATCCCTTCGTAAATTCGGTGATTTCACCTGTTTATTTGGTCTCATTCGTCAGCGAATTCGGTAATTCACCGGACTTTTCTCAAGTCCGTATCTGTTCTATCGCATTCGGTCGGTGCATTTCATAATTGGGTCACTAATCAGATTCAGTTGGTTCTGATTCGTCACCGAATTCCACAATTCATCCAAATTTGTTTCAGTCCGCATCGATTTCGCCGCATTCGGTCCGTCCTTGCCTAAATTCGGTGATAACCTATTTATTTGGTCTCATTCTTTACGGAATTCGGTAACTCGGTCGCATTCTGTCAGTCCATTTGATAATTCGGTCATTAATCGGATTCATTTGGTTTTGATTCGTGACTGATACGATAATTCATCCAACTTTGTTCAGTTCGCATCGATTTCGCCGCATTCGGTCCGTCCCTGCGTAAATTCGGTGATTTAACCGGTTTATTTGGTCTCATTCTCTACCGAATTCAGGAATTCGGTCGCATTCGGTCAGTCCATTTTGTAACTAAATGCGGTGAGATTCATTTGGTTCTAATTCGTTACCGAATACGGTAATTCACCAGGTTTTTTCTTTAGTCTGTTTCTATGACGAGACTGCCGAATTCGGTTGTTTTAGGTGGTTCTAAGAAGAGTTTTATTCCATTACGAAATTCGGTTGTAATACCGCTTTCGATCTATTCCTTATTTTTTAGTTACTTTTTCGGTATTCTACGAATTATTCGCTTCAACCCAGTTACTGAGTTCGGTAATTTAAGTGGCATTATTTAGCTCTCGTTCTTTACCGTTTACGGTAGCTTCAGCTGGTTTCTCTTAATTGTTTTACTTCCTAGGATTGCAATACTTCAGGAATAAGCACGTCTCTTGACGTGAAATCTAGCCTACTTTTGTTTGCTGTAAATTCCGAACAAATGTACTTTGTATCCACTTTACCCTGGATCGCCCCTTTCGTTGCCAGACAACTCTGGGTTGAATAGATAATCTTGGTATCGCAGGATTCCACAAAATTTCGCCTGCTCTATTTCGCCTTCACTAGTTAGACAAAGGTTGCCTCTAATAGCTGGCGTCTGAGTCCGGGAATTTTTGGGGGGCTTGAACTATGTTAAAAGCTGGAATTTGCATGGGAAAAGTTAAATGTTGCAAGAAAAAAAGACGAATTCAAAAAATTCGTTTTACATCTGGAACTATTCTAACTCACGACTACCGGAATTCCAGGAAACCCCCTCCAACTCCCCCCACAGAGCCCCGAAACCATCTGGCTCCGTCAATTTCATCTAGGCCTAATGCTTGTTCCATCCATTAAGTTTCGTCCCAATCCCTCTACTTTTAGAGTTTCTTGAGTTTTCCACCCCCCCCCATCCCCACAGGTATCGGACCCGACTCGGACGTGACACTGAACGTCCGAGGCGATAGCTCACCAGACAAGTTTCATTCAAATCCGATCACCCGTTCAAAAGTTATGCACGCCACTAGATTCCGGACTCCCCATCCACCCACCCACCCCCACGATGGTCGGGTCGGGGAAACGGCTGTTCTCAAGTCAATCTGTTCGGATCCCTGACATACCTGCCAAGTTTCATCACAATAGGACATCAGGAAGTATGCCGAACTCGCGGGATCGCTAGAAATCCGGACCCCCATCCCAACTCCCCCCCACTCACCAGACAAGTTTCATTCAAATCCGATCACCCGTTCAAAAGTTATGCACGCCACTAGATTCCAGACTCCCCATCCACCCACTCCCCCCACGATGGTCGGGTCGGGGAAACGGCTGTTCTCAAGTCAATCTGTTCGGATCCCTGACATACCTGCCAAGTTTCATCGCCCTAGGACATCAGGAAGTATGCCGACCTCGCGGGATCGCTAGAAATCCGGACCCCCACCCCAACTCCCCCACAGTGCCCTGATCCGGTCCGGTTATGTCAATGACGTGTCGAGGACCTCTGCTTGTTTTTCCCACCAAGTTTCATCCCGATCCCTCCACTTTAAGCGTTTCTCGAAATTTCCTGTTCCCTCCTCCAACTCCTCCCAGTGTCATCGGATCCGGTCCGGTTATGTCAATGACGTGTCTAGGACCTGTGCTTGTTTTTCCCACCAAGTTTCATCCCGATCCCTCCAGTTTAAGCGTTTCTCAAAATTTCCGGTTACCTCCTCCAACTCCCCCCAGTGTCATCGGATCCGGCCCGGATTTAAAGTGAAGTGTCTGAGACACAAGGTCATCCTAAATATCAATTTTCATCAAGACCCGATCACCCGTTCAAAAGTTATGCACGCCACTAGATTCCGGACTCCCCATCCACCCACTCCCCCCACGATGGTCGGGTCGGGGAAACGGCTGTTCTCAAGTCAATCTGTTCGGATCCTTGACATACTGCCAAGTTTTATCGCCCTAGGACACCAGGAAGTATGCCGAACTCGCGGGATCGCTAGAAATCCGGACCCCCATCCCAACTCCCCCACAGTGCCCTGATCCGGTCCGGTTATGTCAATGACGTGTCTAGGACCTGTGCTTATTTTTCCCACCAAGTTTCATCCCGATCCCTCCACTTTAAGCGTTTCTCAAAATTTCCGGTTCCCCACCCCAACTCCCCCACAGTGCCCTGATCCGGTCCGGTTATGTCAATGACGTTTCTAGGACCTGTGGTTGTTTTTCCCACCAAGTTTCATCCCGATCCCTCCACTTTAAGCGTTTCTCAAAATTTCCGGTTCCCTCCTCCAACTCCCCCCAGTGTCATCGGATCCGGCCCGGATTTAAAGTGAGGTGTCTGAGACACGAGGTCATCCTAAATATCAATTTTCATCAAGATCCGATCACCCGTTCGCAAGCTAAAAATACCTCAAATTTTGGCTTCACCCTCCCTCCACTCCCCCCCCCCCCCAGATGGTCGAATCGGGGAATTGATGATTTCCTATTTAAGCTGGTCGGGTCCCAGACATGCCTGTCAATTTCCATCGTCCCAGCACATCAGGAAGCACGGAACTCGCGGGATCACTACAAATTCGGACTTCTCCCCCCCCCCCCCCGACTCCCCCAAAGTGAGCGGATCCGTTCCGGTTATATCAGTCACGTATCTAGGACTTTTGCTTGTACTTTCCACCAAGTTTCATTCGGATCCCTCCACTCTAAGTGTTTTCCAAGATTTCCGGTTTCCCCCTCTAACTCCCCCCAGTGTCACCGGATCCGGTCTGGATTTAAAATGGACGGTCTGAGACACGAAGTCCTTCCATGTATTAAGTTTCATTAAGATCCGATCACCCGTCCGTAAGCTAAAAATATCTCATTTTTCCTATTTTTGCCGGATTCCCCCTCCCTCCACTCCCCTCCAGATGGTCGGATCGAGGAAGCGACAATTTCTAATTTAATCTGGTCCAGTTCCTGATATGCTTGCCAAGTTTCATCGTCCTAGCTTATCTGGAAGTGCCCGAACTAGCAAAACCGGGACCGACAGACCGACAGACCGACTGACGGACAGAAATAACAATCGCTATATGGCACTTGAGTAAGCTCAAGTGCCATAAAAACCAGAAGCGGAAGAGCACGAAAACGAGCAAATTTTTCTCTTTAGACTTGTTTGTACATACTCTGCAACATTTTACGTTGTAGCTTCGTGACGGCAACTCGCTGTGTTTTTACAACCTTTTTTTTATGGCACTTGAGCTTACTCAAGTGCCATATAGCGATTGTTATTTCTGTCCGTCAGTCGGTCTGTCGGTCTGTCGGTCTGTCGGTCTGTCGGTCTGTCGGTCCCGGTTTTGCTAGTTCGGGTACTTCCAGATAAGCTGGGACGATGAAACTTGGCAGGCATATCAGGAACTGGACCAGATTAAATTAGAAATTGTCGTTTCCTCGATCCGACCATCTGGAGGGGAGTGGAGGGAGGGGGAATCCGGAAAAAATAGGAAAAATGAAATATTTTTAGCTTACGAACGGGTGATCGGATCTTAATGAAACTTGATATATGGAAGGACTTTGTGTCTCAGACCCTCCATTTTAAATCCAGACCGGATCCGGTGACACTGGGGGGAGTTGGAGGGGGAAATCGGAAATCTTGGAAAACACTTAGAGTGAAGGAATCCGGATGAAACTTGGTGGAAAGAACAAGCAGAAGTCCTAGATACGTGATGGATAACCGGAACGGATCCGCTCACTTTGGGGGAGTTGGGGGGGGGGAGAAGTCCGAATTTTTAGTGATCCCACGAGTTTGGTGCTTCCTGATGTGCTGGGACGCTGAAAATTGGCAGGCACGTCAGGGACCCGACCAGATTAAATGGGAAATAGTCATTTCCCCGATCCGACCATCTGGGAGGGGGAGTGGAGGGAGGGGGAAGCCAAAATGTGTGGTATTTTTATCTTGCGAATGAGTCATCGGATCTTGATGAAATTTTATATTTAGGATGACCTCGTGTCTCAGACGTCCCACTATAAATCCGGACCGGATCCGATGACACTGGGGGGAGTTGGAGGAGGGAACCGGAAATCTTGAGAAACGCTTAGAGTGGAGGGATCGGGATGAAACTTGGTGGGAAGAACAAGCACAAGTCCTAGATACGTCATTGATATAAGCGGACCAGATCCGGGCACTCTGGGGGAGTTGGGGGGGGTCCGGATTTCTAGCGATCCCGCGAGTTCGGCATACTTCCTTATGTGCTAGGGCGATGAAACTTGGCAGGTATGTCAGGGACCCGAACAGGTTCACCTGAGAACAGCCGTTTCTCCAATCCGACCATACTGGGGGGAGTGGATGGATGGGGAGTCCGGAATCTAGTGGCGTGTATAACTTTTGAACGGGTGATCGGATCTTGATGAAATTTTATATTTAGGATGACCTCGTGTTTCAGACGTCCCACTATAAATCCGGACCGGATCCGATGACACTGGGGGGAGTTGGAGGAGGGAACCGGAAATCTTGAGAAACGCTTAGAGTGGAGGGATCGGGATGAAACTTGGTGGAAGAACAAGCACAAGTCCTAGATACGTCATTGATATGAGCGGACCAGATCCGGGCACTCTGGGGGAGTTGGGGGGGGGGGGGGAGTCCGGATTTCTAGCGATCCCGCGAGTTCGGCATACTTCCTGATGTGCTAGGGCGATGAAACTTGGCAGGTATGTCAGGGACCCGAACAGGTTCACTTGAGAACAGCCGTTTTCCCGATCCGACCATAGTGTGGGGAGTGGATGGATGGGGAGTCCGGAATCTAGTGGCGTGTATAACTTTTGAACGGGTGTATTTAGGTGAACCTGTTCGGGTCCCTGACATACCTGCCCTGACATACCTGGCTCCGTCAAATTCGGATCTAGGCCCTAGGACGGGTATATTTAGGATGACCTCGTGTTTCAGACGTCCCACTATAAATCCGGACCGGATCCGATGACACTGGGGGGAGTTGGAGGAGGGAACCGGAAATATTGAGAAACGCTTAGAGTGGAGGGATCGGGATGAAACTTGGTGGAAGAACAAGCACAAGTCCTAGATACGTCATTGATATAAGCGGACCAGATCCGGGCACTCTGGGGGAGTTGGGGGGGGGGGGGTCCGGATTTCTAGCGATCCCGCAAGTTCGGCATACTTCCTGATGTGCTAGGGCGATGAAACTTGGCAGGTATGTCAGGGACCCGAACAGGTTCACTTGAGAACAGCCGTTTCCCCGATCCGACCATAGTGGGGGAGTGGATGGATGGGGAGTCCGGAATCTAGTGGCGTGTGTAACTTTTGAACGGGTGATCGGATTTGAATGAAACTTGTATGGTGGGAAGAGCTATCGCCTCGGATTATCATTGTTAAGTCCGGGTCGGGTCGGGTTATACCTGTGGGGATGGGGGGGGGGGACCCGAAAACTCAAGAAACGCTTAAAGCAGAGGGATTGGGACGGAATTTAATGGAGAGAACAAGCATTAGGCCAAGCATTTTTTTCAAGAGATAACGATAGAAACTCAAGGATTACTCATCGAAGAACTTCGCAAAACCATCGCAAGCTACCAGCAAATATTGGTCCTAAAGGACATACTGAAGCCCCGAAGTGAGAAACATTCGCAAACTGAAAGCTGTGATGTTAAATCGGTGTGTGATAGCCCGACTGATCAAAGTACAGCCAACGACTCTCCGATCCACGCGACTGGGCTTGTTTTATTGCCTAGTGAGTCCACACTGTCCCCTGTTATTTGCCTGGATATAACTGACGATAACATGGAAAACGGAGATAGCTTCGACATAGTCGTCAATAAGCGTAAGTGCCGTTTTTTCAAGTCCGGGCAATGCAAATTTGGAAGCAATTGTAAATTTAGCCATCGTGTTGCAGGGAAAAACTCGCCTTTAGCGCAAGTATCAGTGCCGGGCGCCACCACTACTAGACCCCCCGTTTTGTGCCGATTTTTGTTGAGCGGTTCATGTAAATTCGGCAGTTCTTGCAGATTTTCCCATGAACTCCCGCCTGTAACTACGACTCCAAAATCCGAGTGTAGGTTTTTCCGTGTTGGTTTGTGTCGTTTCGGCAATTCTTGCAAATTCACGCATCAGACCATTAGTGCCCCTGCAAAGTCTGTACCAGTGACTCTTGCTGACCCCAGCAAGAGTGCCGCTTTTTTTTATCGGGTCATCCCAAGTGTTTTAGATCCGTTACCGCTTCCCCCGCTGCAGCTTCTGCGGCTACTCCCTCCCCCAAGGTTGTACGGCTCTACAACGGGCTGGAACAAAACTTGGAACAAACGACTTTCCACATCCCTTCCACCTCTCAACCACCCCCTTTAATCAATTCACAGCCAGTTTTTACTCCTGAATCTGCTCCTTTCCCACTTCAAAATCGATTTGGTAGTCTTTATGTCCAAGTTGGTGTGCCCGTCCCTGCTGACAAGCCTTCTGATCCTAGCCCTCGTGATAATTATTCTCTTCTAGGTGATGTTACCCCCCCTCCCAGTATTAATGTTAATATTTATGCCCCCCCTAATTTATCCCAGAATAAGGCTACTTTAAAGAAATCAGTTGTTAAAGAGTTTGATCAAAATCGTTACAGTTTCCCCGGTTTTCTCCTTACGAATGCTGAGAGTCTGAATTTTGAAAAGTTGGTTGAGCTAGAATCAACAGCAAAACTTAACCATATTGATATAATTGCAGTTACTGAAGTCCAGGCACAAAATCAAAGTTTCCTTAAAATGACAGGTTTTCAGGAGTTTATTAAACTTCGCCCGGCTAATCATCCACTTGGGAAAAAAGGAGGGGGCGTTATGATTTTGGCCAAGGAATTTGTATCTCCTACCCTTATCCATGTACCAGGTCTCCATGATTGCGATGAAATTATTTGGATATCTGCAAAACCAAAATGCCTCCCTCGACCATACACTAATTTAATCATTTGTTCCTTTTATTATTCCCCCGGGCAGAATGTTTGTTCTCGCCGTGAGTTTCATGACAAGCTGCAAGCTAGCCTCGACTTTGTTACGACAAAGTACCCAAATGCTGGTATATTCATGGCAGGCGACGCAAACGAACTAAACGTTGATTATTTGTGTAAAGACCAGAAGCTTAAGCAAATTGTAGATTTCCCAACCACAAAAGGTGGTACCAGTTTGGATGTTATTTGCACTAACCTTAAAAAATTTTACAATCCTCCAATTACCCTTCCCCCCCTTGGTGGTAGCTATCACTTTATGCTACAGCTGATACCCCTTCAAGTGTATAAAACTAATTACTCAGTTTCTAAATTTTCGCACCGACCATTAACTAGTCAAGGGCTTTTAGATTTTGGATCTTGGATCACGGCTGAGAGTTGGGAGGATGTTGTTTCTTGCGTTGATCTTGATTCAAAGGTTAGTTTGTTTCAGTCTAAATTAACGGAAAATTACCAAAAGTGTTTCCCAGAGGTTGTTAAGAAGGTATGTTCTTCAGACAAACCTTACGTAAATGAAAAAATTAAAGAGCTAATCCAATTAAAGTTAAAACTTTTTCGCCGTGGAAAGAAAGACGAAGCGATTGCTCTTAGAAAACAGATAAAGAAAGAAATAAGACGTGCTGCTTCTCGTTATGGTAAGAACAAATTAAATAGTTTAAAACAAAGTAAACCTCAGCAGTGGTTCAGGAAAGTGAAAGAAATTGCGGGTCTTTCGCCCAAAAACCTAGATTTTCGACTTGATGAACCGCCGTTTCAGACAGCCAATGAGCTTAACAAACATCTTGCCACGATTGTTCAAACATTCCCTCCTCTCGCAGTCAACCAACACATCCCCGAAACTCCAAAAGAAAAAATTCCCGTAATTTCAGCGAAAGAAATAATTACAAAAATACATAGGCTGAAGATTACTAGTATATGTCCGATTGATATCCCAGTGGATCTAATAAAAGCATTTCCTGATAAGTTAGTTACACCCCTTGCAAACATTTTCAATGATATCAGTACATCCGGAAATTACCCGTCTTGCTGGAAGCTGGGTTATATCACACCAATCCAAAAGAAGGGGGGTTCGAACGATTTTAGTGGTGTTCGACCAATAACACTGACCCCAGTTTTTTCAAAAATGTACGAGGGTTTCTTGGCTGATTGGTTAAAGGCAGAGATTCTTGATCTTATTGATTTACAACAATTCGGGAACCTCAAGGAGGTATCTACTTCGCACTACCTTGTTAGTCTTCTTGACACTATTCTAAAAAATCTTGAAAACCCTGATACTTGGTTGAATCTTTTATTAATAGATCTCCAGAAAGCTTTTGACCTAATTGACCATAATATCCTTGTAAACAAACTGTTGATTGAGTTCCAAGTGAGTCCTTTTTTAGTCAAAATTGTTGCTTCTTTTTTAACAAATCGTTCTCAAGTGCTTAAATACAAAAACGTCTTTTCTGATCCCCTCCCTATTTTTTGTGGTGTCCCCCAAGGAACTCTAATGGGACCAATTTTATTTTTAATAATGATCAATAGCCTATTGACTGACCACCCAGATCGTTGGAAGTACGTGGACGACCTGTCTGCACTGGAGGTATGTCGACGGAATATAAAAAGTTCAATTACGGCTCTACTTGAGGACGCTACTAAGCAGGCGTCTTTGTCGAAGATGAGGGTTAACTCCCAAAAATCATCGGTCATGACTGTGAATTTTTTAAAATCCGTGCCCTCTTTCACAGACCCCATTCCTCCCGAAATCTCCGTTAGTTTTATTAAATTACTTGGAGTTACTATTTCAGCTGACATGAAGTGGGATGCCCACGTTCAAAACATCCTCAAACAAGCTTCCCCTTCGGTTACCATGTTAAAACTTATGAAAAAATTTTCTTGCCCCCCGAAGGATCTCCTCCAACTGTACTGTTCGTTTATCCGGCCAATACTGGAGTATGCTTGTCCAGTGTGGCATTTTGGGCTTACCTCTGAGCATGTTTATAAGATTGAAAACATTCAAAAACGAGCGCTTAGGATCATTAATGGGGAGGGTAAGCTTCCTTACCATTATCTGCTTGGCAGGTTCAGGCTCACCACCTTGGACGCGAGAAGAAACCTCCTATGCCTTAATTTCGGCACCAAGACCATGTCTGTTCCCAGATTGCGTCCTATTCTCCCCGAACTCTACACACCCATCCGCAATAGACCGCAGCGCGACAAGGCTCAGAAAGTACCCAAATTAAATCCAGTCCCCACAAAACATGAAAGGTACCGAAGGAGTTTTGTTCCAAGTTTTGTTGAATTGTACAACAGCCAGTAAACTTAGTCATTATTTTTGTTGAATTTGTTAGTTTTAGTTTTTGACCCTTTTAGAATGTTTTATTTTGTTTTATATATATTTTTAAGTGAAATTACTTTTAACGTAATGATTAAAATTTACTTTGATTGAATTTGAAATTTTTTTTTTTTTTTACCATTTCTTTAAAGTGATTTTTATTTGTCTTAGAAGTTTTTGGCAAAATGTTCGCCGAATGAGCCCATCGTGTAAATTGTGGTAGTTAAGTTTTGTATCGACTGATGAATTTGTTACGAATTATGTTGCAATTATTATTTGACTGACAAATTGATTCGAGTGTTCAGTTATGTTTGGACGTAGAAGTCGAAGATTTTAGAAGATTTTTATTTGTTTTAGAAGTTTTTGGCAAAATGTTCGCCGAATGAGCCCATCGTGTAAATTGTGGTAGTTAAGTTTTGTATCGACTGATGAATTTGTTACGAATTATGTTGCAATTATTATTCGACTGACAAATTGATTCGAGTGTTTAGTTATGTTTGGACGTAGAAGTCAAATTCGGCGTTCACGCTGTGAAAGTACTTTTTATAATTAAAAATCTACTACTACTACAGGCCTAGATCCGAATTTGACGGAGCCAGATCGTTTCGGGGCTCTGTGGGGGGGGGGTAGAGGGGGTTTCCTGGAATACTAGTAGTCGGGGGTTAGAGTTCGGCATACTTCCTTATGTGCTAGGGCGATGAAACTTGGCAGGTATGTCAGGGACCCGAACAGGTTCACCTGAGAACAGCCGTTTCTCCAATCCGACCATACTGGGGGGAGTGGATGGATGGGGAGTCCGGAATCTAGTGGCGTGTATAACTTTTGAACGGGTGATCGGATCTTGATGAAATTTTATATTTAGGATGACCTCGTGTTTCAGACGTCCCACTATAAATCCGGACCGGATCCGATGACACTGGGGGGAGTTGGAGGAGGGAACCGGAAATCTTGAGAAACGCTTAGAGTGGAGGGATCGGGATGAAACTTGGTGGAAGAACAAGCACAAGTCCTAGATACGTCATTGATATGAGCGGACCAGATCCGGGCACTCTGGGGGAGTTGGGGGGGGGGGGGTCCGGATTTCTAGCGATCCCGCGAGTTCGGCATACTTCCTGATGTGCTAGGGCGATGAAACTTGGCAGGTATGTCAGGGACCCGAACAGGTTCACTTGAGAACAGCCGTTTTCCCGATCCGACCATAGTGGGGGGAGTGGATGGATGGGGAGTCCGGAATCTAGTGGCGTGTATAACTTTTGAACGGGTGATCGGATCTTGATGAAATTTTATATTTAGGATGACCTCGTGTTTCAGACGTCCCACTATAAATCCGGACCGGATCCGATGACACTGGGGGGAGTTGGAGGAGGGAACCGGAAATATTGAGAAACGCTTAAAGTGGAGGGATCGGGATGAAACTTGGTGGAAGAACAAGCACAAGTCCTAGATACGTCATTGATATAAGCGGACCAGATCCGGGCACTCTGGGGGAGTTGGGGGGGGGGGGGGTCCGGATTTCTAGCGATCCCGCAAGTTCGGCATAGTTCCTGATGTGCTAGGGCGATGAAACTTGGCAGGTATGTCAGGGACCCGAACAGGTTCACTTGAGAACAGCCGTTTCCCCGATCCGACCATAGTGGGGGAGTGGATGGATGGGGAGTCCGGAATCTAGTGGCGTGTGTAACTTTTGAACGGGTGATCGGATTTGAATGAAAATTGTATGGTGGGAAGAGCTATCGCCTCGGATTATCATTGTTAAGTCCGGGTCGGGTCGGGTTATACCTGTGGGGATGGGGGGGGACCCGAAAACTCAAGAAACGCTTAAAGCAGAGGGATTGGGACGGAATTTAATGGAGAGAACAAGCATTAGGCCTAGATCCGAATTTTACGGAGCCAGATCGTTTCGGGGCTCTGTGGGGGGGGGGGGGGGGTAGAGGGGGTTTCCTGGAATACTAGTAGTCGGGGGTTAGAATAGTTCCAGAAGTACTAAGACAATGAAACTTTGCAGGCATATTAGCGACCCGACATAATTGACTTATTTATTTAAACTAGGATATGACCAACTAGGGTCAAACAAATGGGTGATAAGAGTCGATGGCCTCGACATGTAAAAGATGCGTTCGAACAAATGCGACCACGGTTGGGGGAATTGGGGGGGGGGGACTTTTGACATGCACAAAAACCAAACGAATGGCCCGAATGAGATGCAAGTTCGACAGTGCCGAGTTTATGCGGCCTAGATTTGTTCTTTGGCGTCCGGGCCGGATGCGGCCAAGGTAGGGGGGGAGGGGGGTACTGGAAACTTACAGATAGGCTATGCTCCAATTTCAGTGAAACTTGATGGACAGGAAGAGGGAATTAGGAGATATGACGTTTGTGTTTTCAAGTCCTGTTCGGCCGCAGTGGCGGGAATTGGAGGGAGATTGCCGGAAACTTTGAGGCTCGCATAGGAGTCAAACGAGTGCATCAGTTTAAATGAAACATAGAACTTAGAGAGAGCATATACCCTAGATGACATATTTTGGGCAAGGATCCGGATCCGACAACGTTGGTGGGGGGAGGGGGTACCAGAATTTTCCAAAAATGCTCAGACTCGACCGAAACTTTAGCGGTGGTATAAAAGAAGATACTTTAGATGATCCATGTTTTAGTCCGAACCAGATTCGGCCACGGTAAGGTGAGATGGAGGGAGTACCGGAAATATTGTAGCACGTCTAGGGATCAAACTAGTGGATTTATTAGGCTGAAACTTGGAAGTTTGAACAGTCATGTGCATTTGATAATCGAGACGATGCCGGAACTGCTTAGAAGTGAGTGAAACAAACTATCCTACTTCTATTTCCAAACCTCATTTTTGGATGGCGGGTGTATTTTATCACGTTCTCATCTACTTTCTTGTACTGCCTACTCGTAACAAGTGCCATATGAGCTCGTAGCTCTTGTTTTTAATAAATTCAGTAGAAATCAGGTACTGATTCGGTCAATTTTACCAGGTGCACCCCCCCAATGAAGAAAGGCTCGGGACGCCCCTGCTGAGTGCTTATGTGAAAATCATTTTCTACGCGGGCAAGTAGTTCGCCCGAAATCCGGCCCAAACCGGAAAATTTGTTAAAAGCTGTAAAAAGTCGTATTTTTAGTTGATTTTTTGTCGATTTAGGGGTTAGAAGAGATGCGGAGTCCTTATATCAGAATCAATTTTTGCCGGACATTTAGTTCGTCAAGAATAGGGCCAAAACCGGAAATTTGTTATAAATTAAAACTTCATTTAAAGTGAATTAGATTCGTTTTTTAGCTTTATTTTTCCGCCGGACAAGTGTCCGTCTTTCTATGAGCACGATAACTCTCGAAGGGAACGAGATATTTGGATGAAACTTGGTGTGAGGATTCTTTGGGTCAAGGGACAGGTCGAGTTCGTAGATGGGTTCTGTAGCTCCCGAACGGCCGATATCCAAGCTGGATGCCAACTCAGTTTATTGGTGCCCTTAATTAGCCTTACGGATTTTATCGTACGCACCGCCAGACCCCCATTTGGTTTCCTGGTTAGCCCCCCCCCCCCCCTTCGTCGAAATAGGTATGTCTTATAGCGGTAAACAAACATGCTGAATCTATATCTGAACTTGGTTTTCTCAGATGTTTGGCCTTAATCTGTTTCTAAATTTTAATAGTAAAGATATTCAGGGAGTCTGGCGTAGACTGGATCTGGCAAAGACAAAACCCAATTGTCTGTATCGAATATTACATTTTTGGCATCCCATCGAAACCTTTGGTCTTGTTTGGTTTTACCTTTGACTGACTTTGGTCTTGACCTCTGACCTGACTCTTGTTTGGCCTGACATATGGTCTGACAAGTAGTTCGCTCGGAATTCGGCCGAAAGAGGATATTTGGAAGAAGTAAAGCGGGAAGTATCGATCAATATCGTCAAAAAAATATGGCTTATACAGGTATATCTGAACTTGATTGTCTCGGATGACTAGTTATTTGCTAATTAATCTGTTAATCTGGGCCAACGATAATGCCAGCGATGGCTTTTCTCCAAATTTCACTAGTAAAAACGTTCAAGGATTCTGGCGAAGAATGGATCTGGCGAAGATAAGACCCAATTGTCTGGATCAAATATTAAATTGTTTGGGATCCCATCGAAGTCTTTGGTCTTGTTAGACCTAGACAAAGCACGGCACCTTTCGCTGGTGATTCGGCACAGCATCTTTGCCTTCGTCTAAAAGGAATTTTGTACCTCCGAAAACAGAAGATGCTCATGCAGCTTATGTCAATGCCATTGAAGTTATGTTCAAGGTATTGACACACTTTTTCCCCTTAGAATTGATTCGAATTTATAGACCTGTCAGCTTCATGAAACTGATCGGTTAATCAGTTTCTGTTCCCAGGGTCTGGTGTTAGGAATACCAATCTAAAAAACAAGACTTTTTTGCCGCTGATCAATGTGCCAAAAGAGATTTTTATGAGTCATGGGTGGAATGTCCAACCTATAGTCAAGTATCTGTCTCCTGACTCACTTAGTTCGTTCGCCTTAACTGTCTGATTTCTTTCCATTACAACCTTGGTCGGGTGGGACTTGTTTTTATGGCACTTCGGCTCGAGTGCCATATTACCGATCGCTTTTCGGTCGTCCTCTTTTAAAATAATTAGGGATAAATATTCTGTTTGTAAATAGGATTTTCAGTACATTCAAGTTTAATGAGGGTTGATAGTTCAGATTCAGTGAGGGTCAATGTAAATGTTAGTTAGTTCCCGATGAAAAATTTATCTCAAAATAGTACTATGAAGTAGTACGAAAAAGTAGCATGCAGTACTAACGATGCTACTACATTCTTCTACTTCAAGGCTACCGTGTTACTGCATACTACTATATGCTACTATTAGCAAGACTGGATGCTAGTATGGCAAGACAGGATGCTACTGGATACCCCTACATAAGATTGGACCAGTCTGAGGCACATTAAATGATAGAATTCTTGCTATTACATAGTATTACATGCAACATTTTCGTACTATTACCATACTTCTACACAGGCTTCAAATTTTTCATCGGGTTTAGAGGACTTGTTAAATATTAAAAATATAAATAAGTTTCCGTGCTTGTAATTTTGAGTTGAGTGTTAGTCTGTACAAGTTTATATGACAGGTCGGTTCGTCGGTCCACTTTAGGTCGGTCCACTTTATGTCGGTCCACTTTATGTCGGTCCACGTTTCGTCGGTCCAATTTAGGATACTGCCGGAGGAGGATAGAAGGATGAAACTTGACAGCCGACAGGCATATTAGGGAACTGAGTTGGGGAGGGAGAGGGAGCGGGAAACCCAAATCTTGCGGCACAACTGACTTTCAAACAAATGATCCGACCCGTATGAAGCTTGATATGCGGCAAGTACACATGCCATATACGCTCCATCTCGGTTCGGTCCCTGTGATGGGAGTTGAAGAGCCGGTGGCACACTTACTGTGGAAAGATCGTGACAAAATTTCCAGGTAGCTTGGTCCTAAGTCCCCGTGTAATTTCTAAGACCGTACCAGACTCGGGCACGGTGGGGGAGATGCCAAAACTCTTGTGGCAGGCATGAGTCTCGAATGAGTGATTACATTAGGCCACTGTCATTGGAAGGGGGGGGGGGGGCTGGACCACTGGAGGTATCGGGACAAGACTTGATGGGTAGGACGGCCATATGCACCTGGTCTGTCATTTAAAGATCAGGCTTGACAACGCAAGCCGTCGATGATATACGTACAATCTACCATTGCAATTTCCAGTAATAGGAGCAAATTAGTAATATTGATTTCCAGCTTGACGAGCCTAGTATGAAAACTGTTAACGATCTCAACCAACACCTGGCCAAGATCGTCCAGGCATTACCTCCACTATCCGCAGCGACACTTGAGTCGATTCCCCATAGTCAGGATGAAAAGCTTCCCCATGTATAAACAAAGGATATCGAGAAGAAGATAAATAACCTAAAAAGCACGAGTATATGCCCATCGGATATTCCGATCAAGCTTGTCAAAGCCTTCGCAAACAAGCTGTCCGTACCACTGGCAGACATTTTTTCCACGATCACAGAAAGTGGATGCTACCCTGACCCCTGGAAGCAGGTATTCGGGACGCCGATTCAGAAGAAGGGCGCTCAGGGGGTTTCAATGGGGCTCGTCCAATCACGCTTAATCAGTTTTCTCTAAATTGTACGAAGGTTTTCTGACTGATTGGCTTAATTCAAAGATTGAACAACATCTTGGTCCAAAGCAATTTGGTAATCAGCGTGGCCTATCTACTACCCAGTATCTTGTAAGCTTAGGCTACTGGGTACAGTCTATTCAAATTTGGAAAACACTGATGTGTGGCTAAATATGCTTCTAATTGACCTCCAAAAAGCCTTTGATCTGATTAACCACAATGTTTTAGTTGAAAAACTCCTAAAAGAATTTCATGTTAACCCTAACCTTGTTAGAATAATATAGCTTCCTTCCTTTCCAGTAGAACTCAATGTGTAAGGTATAAAAATGTCTATTCAGATCTCCTTCCGGTTTATTGTGGCGTACCCCAGGGTACCATCCTTGGCCCGCTCCAGTTCCTGATTATGATGAAGGGACTTAATACACTGTAAAAACTTTCTCCGAATAAGGATGCAGTATTTGCTACTGGGATTAATCTTAAATCTATTGGGACAAAATCAGTCCGAATTAGGGACAATCTTATCTCAATAAAGACAAGACTAATCCCAGTAGCAATGCTGCAAGATTTTTTTTTACAGTGTACTGAACACCACGACCGCTGGAAATTTGTTGACGACATGTCCTTACTGGAAAAATGCCTGAAAAACTTGAAGAGCTCAGCCATGGAAATCATGGAGGATATTACTAGCGACGCTACACAGGCCGACGTGACTGTCAATGCCAAAAAGTCAAATATCATGACTATCAGTTTCTTGAAGAGCAGACCTTCGTTCAAGCAACCAATCCCTCCGGAGATGTCTGTCCAGCGGTGCCAGCTCCTCGATATCACTATCTCGAACGATCTGAAGTGGGAGGTCCACGTCGCTAACGTCACAAAGCAAGCTAATTTGGCACTTTCTACGCTTAAATTTTTCTTCAAGTTTTCTTGCCCTAAAATCCAGCTTTTAAGAATTTATACAAGTTCTATCCGCCCTATTCTCGAATATTCTTCTCCGGTTTGGCATTTTGGTTTAACTGTTTCCCAATCTAATTCAATAGAGTCAGCCCAGAAGCGAGCATTAAGAATTATTCATGGTCAAAGTAAACTCCCATATCACTTCCTTCTTAAGCATTTCCAGCTCACTACTTTATAGGAGAGAAGAAACCTCCGGTGTACCCGGTTTTGCAATAAAGCCATGCAAATCCCCGCTTCCAACATTTATTCCCCCCGCCTTTTCAACCTTTAAGATCCCGACCTCAAAGACCCAACTCCCATGGCATGATTCAATGTGAGGTGAGGTTAAAAAAATTATACAACAATGTTAGTATCAGATTGCGGGTTTACCATCAATTTTATGGTTTTATGATCAGTTTGTATATTGCAGGATTGAGATTCTGGGCCATTTGGGGCCTGAGTTTCAGCCAGAGTTTTTGGTCCAAGTTACCTTAAATCGCGCTTCCAGCGAGATAAGGTTGGGTGATCCTTCTGTAGAGTCTCTTTCTGGTTGGCAGCTTGGTTTGGTAGATTGTTGTTGTTCATCGTCTCACTGGCACTCCATTTTTCTAATCTTCGTCAACACCTTTTTTGAAGCTATCCGGGTAGCAGCATTGACAGTTTTTTCCAAAAGGCTGTTCCAGAGTAGTACGCTCCGTGTAGAGAAAGTGTGCTGCTCGCGCCTCTTTCAGATGGTCAGTTGGAGCCAGTGTTGCCACGCCAAGTTTTCATCATTGACAGACATAGCTCAACAAAAATTTACAGATTGCCCGAAAATGTACCAGTGCTTCCACTTGTGAACTTATACCAAGAAAATTCGGCGCGTGTTGCGCTTCGCTGCCCGCAACACGCGCATCGTCGAACCAGAGAGACTGTCTTTGCAATGCAGTAATCATATTGTTCGCAATATTTTCAACTTAATGGTGCTGGAGTCGCAAGGCATTATACACAGAAACACATTGCAGATCGTGCAGAATTTGCAGTGGGGAGGGTGGTTACTGAAAAGACGTCAGAAAGGGACTCGAATGAAGTAGCTGGTATACCAAGTCGAAAAAAAAAATTAGACGTAAGAAAACAAGAAAAAGAAAATGTACTTAATTTCTACAAAAATGCGAAAATGTACTAGATTTGGTCATTTAGAAAAAGTTGTACTTTCGCACAGACGTAACGAAATTGTACTGAAAAAGTACAATTGTAATTGACGTGGCAACACTGGTTCGAGCTTTTTAAAATGACCTCTTGTCGACTTATCGAATGATCCAGAGATAATGTTGGAGTCTAACCACTTTTTAACCATCAGGACATCACCACGTCTACGTCGGTATGAGACACTGGGAAGCTTCAGTAGCCTCAACCGTTCATGGTATTGTAAGTTTTTTAATTGCTGGGACATCTTGGTGGCTCTTCTCTGTACTCCCACTAAGGCTTTGGCAATTGGCATCCATTTTGTGGTGAGGTGATGCAAAAATCATGCCGTACTCAAGCTGGGGTCTCACCAGGGCAGTGTAGAGCATCTTAATGATTCCAGGCTTCCTAGAGGTGATGGTCCTTCTGACAAGCCCGAGTGCTCTGTTTCCTTTAGCGGCTTGGCGGCGAGTGTGGGGATGAAGTTTAAGCTAGCTGTCAATTGTAACTCCCAAGTATTTCTTCTTGAAGACTGGAATTATGTTAGCTGACTTTCAGTCCCATGGACCAGATTTGCTTGCCATGGAAGTCTGCAAAATCTTTATTAGAGGGTAAGTTATACACGCTGCCGTTTCCTGGAGGAGTCTTGGATGAATACCGTCCGGGCCTTTGGCTTTCGATGTGTCTAGGATGGTCAAATGTTTCTGTACGTCTTCCATTGAGATCAGGATAGGTAGCATTTCAAATTCAATTGAGAGATTTTCCACAATGGGAGGGGGCAGTGGGGCTGAATTCTGGTTCAAATTAGTACTGCAGCAATCACTCAAACAATTTTCAACCCCTTTGGAATCTCTGGCAGTAGTGCCACCAGATTTTTCTAGGGGAGGAATAGAACGTCTGTTAGGAATGTTAGGATTGCTCGATGACACATCTCGTGTGTCATCGAGCCCACCAAATTCAAAATCGCACGTACGTCTTCAGCGACCAAGTATAAAGATTAGCCAATAGATGGTTCTGTTATTTATATTATTATATTATAGTTATATTTTCAACTGTTTCTGAATAAAAAATGTGCTGCTAGGACTTGGGGCGTGGCTGGGTCTCGAGAATGTTTTTGACGGTTTCGTTCTCGTCTTGAGCGATTTTGTCCAGGGTTGCCACATCTAAAAGATTTTGAGAGTGACTTCTGGCACAAAACAGAGAGTAAATTGGTAGTGAAATTTTCTTTTCACCAAAAGTCAGCATTGCAAACACGGCAAATTTGAGCGATTCCTGAAATAGAGTGATTTTTAATGTCCTACATAGAACAAGAATGACAAAAACAAAATAGAGTGATAATTCACACTATCGTGCGACATGTGGCAACCCTGATTTTGTCTAGGAATTGAACTCGTCTTGACTCGTGAGCGTGACTCGGACACTCTGAATTCGAGAGAAGCTCTTCTGGGTAGGTATAGATAGGTGTACAGATGCAGACAGCTGACTCGCATTTTATTATTGGAAAAGTATAAATATAAATAAATAGTCTAACGGGACTTAATGCCACTGCTGAGAGAATGCGTAAGAATGGCTTCCTGGCTCAGATTTGCCATATGAATATCCGTGTGTTCCCTTGTAGAATTTGACTGGCACTGGTACATGGACTGGTGCTGGTGCAAAGTAGGCTGGTGCAGCAACTGGAACAGGTAGAGTTTTGTGGTAGGCATAAGGATATGTGGCAGCATAGGCATGAGGCACGCCAGCGTACGGGGCTGCTGCATAGGCATAAGGTGCAGCAGCATAACCATATGGTGTTGCTGCGTAGGCGTACTGTGAAGCACCATACGGGACGGTGTAGACCACCTTCTCTTCGGCCAGAGCAACAGCAACGAATGCGAGCACTACGAAAGCCTGAAAAGAAACAGAAAATGTTTGAAATACAATTGTTGATCGTGATTCAGATGGTAAATCCTTTTCTGTGCTTCAGCATCGCAACCACCTTCAACCCATGTTTAGTTTCGGGTTTGCATATTTGGCTCACACAGTGCTGGTCGACCGCGCCTCGCTTGTACGCCTTCTAAAGAGTTATCTACCGGGGCTGAACGAAACCTATTCAGGTGGAACAGGTTCCGACAGGTTCACGGAGAAATCATTAAATTAACCCGTGCGACGTTGAAAGAAGAATCATGGGCCCTTACTAGTACGGATTACAGGAAGAACATGTGAAGTTGCATATGGATAACACTAAATTCAGAACAAAGTCCTTTGTTGTATTATAGTCTACAATATCTCTTTGTACAGGAAAATGACACAATATAAGTAGGCTATAGAATGATTTCTTTTACATACAATCTAGGGTAATTTACAATTATCAGGACTTAGCTATCCTGATAATTGTTTCAAGATACAATTTCCTTAGCAAAAGCAGTATCAACTGAGGACGAAAAAAGGAGAGCCGAATTTTCCAGGTAGAAAAATTCCAGGCTAGCCTACAGGCAAATCTTTATTAAACAAGACCAAAGGTTTCAACGTGATCCCAAAAATCTAATATTTGATCCAGAATTGTGAACGAACTACCATACTTGTCCAGAAAAAAAAAAAAAAGTTCAGAAGAGAATTCAACGTATCTCCTTATTCGTATAAAGAACATCTAATCAACTTCAAGTAAAACTTCTTATACAAAAATCCGGTTTCAACCGAATTCCGACCGAACTATATGTCCCGTTAAAAAAAAAGATTGTCATATACAGATTCAGCGTGTCTTCTTACCCCTAAATCTGTGATCTAATCAACTTCATGTAAAACTTTTGATTTTAATAAATTTTCCGGTTTCAGCCAGATTCCGGGCGAACAAGTTGTCCAGGTAGAAAATACTTTTCAAATAAGTCTTCAACATGTCTTATTACCCCTAAATCGAGCATCTAATCAACTTCAGATACAACTTTTACTTTTAACAAACTTTCCGGTTTTGGCCGAAAGAGTCCTCACACCAAGTTTCATCAAAATATCTCATTCCCTTCGAGAGTTATAGAGGGCACAGACGGACAAGTTTTGCGATGTCATAGGTATCCCTCCACTTACGTTTTGGGATCCCCAAAAATGCACTTTTTGCCGTATTTTTATTTCTTCTTTTGTTCATTGTATATTTAGGCCTAAAAACAACATGCCAAATAATGAAGAAAACTTACGGTCATTTTTGCCACCATTCTCTTGATGCTGTGAAATCCCAAAGTGAGCAAAGAAAGAACTGTGATGCTGTTTTCACGCTATTCTTTTATTATATAGTAAAACTACAGTTGCCGGTAGTTTCTTGACCGCTATGGCCGCTGGGCTGGGCGACGGCTTAGATAACGTGTACGGTTACGAATTGGCCATATATTGACAGTTAGATGCTGGAGAAAGAATACAGTAATTGCACTCACATGATCAGCGAAGCACTAACAATTGCTGTAACATCACTCTTCACCTTTTCTGCTTGACTTGTGTTCATACTTGGCAGTCACAGCCGTGATCTGATCAGAATAATCTGAGGCGTTTTTCCGCGAAAAGAATGTTTGCGCGGTCATTTGTGTGACCCAAAAGTATCCTTCCGCGAGCAATAAGATTTGTGTGGATCGATTCGGCAAACAACAGTTGAGATGATTTTCAATTTTTTGGTCCGAATTTGGAGGAAAATTCAAGTTTAGCAGAAAAATAAAGCCTTAACAACTTGATCTAACATATATACATAAAACTGACAATCCTTTTTTGCACTGAATAGTAAGAATGTAAGCCTCAAGTTCTATTTGTTGAGACTTTATCTGGATTTTGTTTTAATTTAAAACATTTGAAATTACCGCCAATAAACACACAAAACGGCATTTCGCTGTGAGTCACCACTTGTGGCTCGACTGCGTGGCAACCAATCGCGTATCCGCGACAAACACTCAAAGTATGTGGCCCTCAACTGTGCCATGGAAAACACCTGTGATATCTTCAGATAAACTACTTTAAGAATTCGCTGACTTTGTGGTAAGACTGCGTGTTAAGCTTCGTCATGGGGCAAAGGGAAGTGTGGCGGTGGTACAGAGGAGTTTGCGGAATGTAACCCCCAACCGACCCTCCATCTTTCCAAGCCAAAGTATATACTCAGACCACGTCCTCCAAAAACTTTATCTGTTTGATGCTGGTGTTACCTAATTTTTATTCGATCTGGTCCAGTCGGATTCCGGAACCAAATTCGTGAGTGGAGAGCTAGGAAAGCAAACGACACTGACCTGGAATCTTTAATTTATTACAAAATCTATTACTCTTGGGGATTTAGGACAAGAATTCAAAGCAGTATCACAGCTTACGACGCATAGGTTCGCGACATCTTCAAGCCAGCCTGAGTTAGATCTAGCCCTTAAAGGACCCTTCGTACTTATGATACTAATTCGTTCTACTTCAGTAGTATTTCCATCCATTATCGTTCAGGAGATTCTGCTTACATAAGTGTATCCTATCTCATCTATTAGCATTACACTGACTATCACGCTTGCCACGCTTGTCCTCTTCACGTGACGTATCAGGCTCTAGATCATTGTTTCTAAGAAGCCTATTGGTCCAAAGATCGTTTATGCAGATTTTTCCAAGATCATCCAAAGCAAGGAACATAAGAAATTCCAAAAACAGCCGAAACACTTGTGAAATTTTCTTTAAGCATAGCAAAGTTTTAAAGTTGTTCCGAAGACCCGAAGACTATTGGTCCGAAGACCGGGTATGCAGATTTTTCCAAGATCATCCAAAGCAAGGAACTTGGAAAGACGAACGTGAAATTTCAAGTATAGCTAAGTTTTAAAGTTGTCAGAAAATCTGAGCAAAACAATGTAGTGCCAGGTGTCCTTTAAAGTTTAAATGAAAATGGTTGAAAATTTGAATCTCAAAACAAACTTGGTTTTAGAGTGGCCAGTGGCTTGTGGGAGGTAATTCAATGCGTCGTCAAGCGTTCAACATAGGTACAACCCGATGAAAAAAAAATTAGACAGCTTAGTTGTATATTAATTGTACGAAAAAGTTGCATGTATTGATATGTAGTAGTATGGAGTATTTTGACTGAGCTTGCCTCAGATTGGGCTGATCTTCAGTAGTAGTATCCGGTACCATCCAGTTTTGCAACACTGTCAGATGTTTCAGAACAGATAGCGTATAACACTTTCAACAATAACACCTTTTCACTTAGAAATAAAGTGTTATGACCAATTAAGTTTACACTATTTCGTGCCTAGATCTCCAACAACACCTTCAATCGGTAAAAATACTAACGGGAACGAAAGAAACATAACAGATAACATCCCAAGGTGTTATCTGTTGAAACCGCCCATCCTTCTGTTGTCGTTATGTAACTTCTGACAGTGTAGTATTTTTACCTATTGAAGGTGTTGTTGGAGATCTAGGCACGAAATAGTATAAACTTAATTGGTTATAACACTTTATTTCTGAGTGAAAAGGTGTTTTTCTTGAAAATGTTATGCGCAATCTGTTATGAAACTTCTGACAGTGTAGTAGTAGCATGGAGTGGCAATAGTTACCACTGTATACTACTAAAACTTATAACTCCATACAACTAATTCTCGAATATTTTTCACCGGGAAGCGAATAGAGGTGCCACAAATCCGACAGTGATGTTCCACTATAGGGAATCGATCATTCGTAAATGGCAGAGGAACGAAGTCACGCATTTTCATAGGGTCTTCAACCTCATGAAAACCTCTTTCAAGCCCTCTCTTTTTTAATAAGTGATTGGTAATTAGATTCTACTATATCAGCCGTTTTCGGTTAAACTTTAATCGTTGACTGCGAAATGAGTCCCTTTCGTTTTAAACTCAAAGATCTCTTAAAACTCAAACTGCCAAATCCAAATAACCAAAAAACCTCAAGTTTGAGCTGTCAGCCGGGGCAAGTCTTTCACTCCAGTTCTGACGTTCCAGGCTTTCCGTTTCACCTGGGCTCAAACGTGACAAGAGATGAATCGCTGGAAGGAACTGCAGACATTCAGGGGACGCTATTTGTTTTGGCGACTGTCAATCGGCAAATCTCAACGGATTTTCTTCAGCATGTCAAGGAGCCTATTGAAAAGATAAAAGAAAGGAATTTTTCCGAAAGATTTTACAACTTTGACAGGTAACTTCAATATTCAAAATCCAGTTTTCCACCCTTTTTAGGCGGCCTTCCAACGACCCTCATTAAAAGAGTTAAACAACATAAAATACTGAAATCTCACTGACTTCTAACGATTCTGTGGACGTGAATGAAGATTTCTAGGGTTTAAAGATTGAGTTGATGATTTGAATCTCAACGAGTACTTTTTTCTTTCTTTTTTTTTATGGACTAAGAACTGTAAGTGTTAAATGTATGCGGCAATTACCGGGCCGCGCAGCCAACATATCTTCTTTGATTGATAAATAGAAAAATCTACAGAAACAAAAAAGTGGCTTTTTCCCATGGGTTCCAAATTGCTGCCATCTATTGTTTCTATCCATGTTTTTCGCGATTTCAGCTGAGTATTTCATTTGTTTTTTTGCACTTGGGTTTACGGTAGAGAAATGGTATCAGATGCGCCTCTTTTTGTTTATTTTTCTTTTCTTTTTTTAGACCCGCGTAGCATCTTTCCCGAGATCTTTCCAAACATGATTTGAACCTCGACGAGTACTTTTTATTGATCCTTTAAACCAGTGGCTCCCAACCTTTTCCGTACCGCGTACCCCTAATCAAGGTTCGAAAAGATTGCGTTCCCACTTTTTCAGAAGGTGAAAAAGACGATGGTTATTATCATAAATGATAAGGCATACATGTGTGAAAATATATACAAAATCAATGAGGCAATTACTAGAGGCTGTTTTGTAGCAAATATTTTGTCAAATCTCGGCTCGACGTCATAAGCGGCATTTTTTACAGTCAACCTGTTTCTCTGTTTGGTTTTGATGTTCTCCATGCTTTCATGAAGCTGCATCACACACTTTTTATGTTAGTTTAATTCGCAACCTCAATGACAATATCACTTGCAATATCTTCGATTCTTCTTGAAACAATATTGTTTGACACAGGAACAGACTTTACGACAGTAGGCTAGCTGTTTTTGAATCAAAAACATTTCATTGACTTTCACTAGGGCTTGACATCACAGGAGTCACGCATGGGTTGACAATACCCATCTCGCCAAAAAGCTCGGCCAGACGATTAAGAAGAAAGAGTCGCCACGAAGCGCCGAGATTTTTCGTAAAAGCATTTATTTAAAAAAAAAAAGTCAGTAAAATGACTCGCCCGTCAGTAAAAATACCATGCCCCTTAAGATACATTTTGCCTGGTGATGCCTCTGCTGGTAATATCAGGCTTTCGGCATTCAAAAATGAGTGTCTGAGATTTTGAAGCTACAGACTAAATCAATTTTGGTTCCTTCGCGTACCACTTGCAAGGGTCTCGCTTACCCTTTCAGTTTCAGTTTATTTCAAATATCAACACATATCGTGGCTTGGGGCCAAATGGCGTGTTGAATACGTCAATATGGTACGCGTACCACCGGTTGGGAACCACTGCTTTAAACGACGGAACCGAAGATTTCCGCAGGAGATCTTCAGCAGAGGAAGATCTCCAAATTAGGATGTATCGGAATTTTCGCTTCAACCGGATTCCGGTCAAAATAAAGATCCAGATACGAATTAGGCATATTTTAGTTCCCAGGATAAACAGCAATCACCTTTGATATATTTTATTTCACACCTTGGTTGACAAACCTCTCTACGAAAGAACGCCTATGAACGCCTATGAACTTTGTGGAATTCGAAAAATTTCATATGCAAAATTCGGTCAAAACAATTTCAACCCTTTCGACACAGGAACAAACATAGGCTACAGACTGAAAGAACGACATATTTATGGCACAGTTTAGTTTAATTATCAAAAAGATGCTTAAATGTAAGTCTTCTTATCAAAAGATGCTTAAAATTAAAGAAGAAAAATAAATAAAATAAAAAATAATATAACAGAAACAATCAATAATAATTGACTACACAGAAAATTATTATAACCATATTTAATTATTCTGGGCAACGTGAGCGTTGCAGCAACCTTAGGTTTAATTTCTTCGCTCTCGTTTTAATTATTTTTTTTTTTCCAAAACACTGATGACATTTCATTGATCACCAGAGCAAGGGCTATCGCTCGGTGGTGGAGAGAAGATCGGAAGAAGGGATTTAAAAATAGTTTACTTAGCAGCCGATGAAGTTTAGAATGCTCAATCAATGACGTCACGAGGGATGAAAGTTTGAAATATAATCTGACAGAGCCTACTCAATCGCAGACATCGTGACGGATGAAAGCTTGGAACAATATCTTATATAATCTAGTTGGCATTATATAGCTATGCGTAACTTTTCAGATTAAAATACCATAGATGACATTATTAATTATTACGAAACTCCCTCATTGTTTTACATTATCGATTGTACCCGTTGCGTAAACAGTTAATCCTAGGTTACAGAGATAGACCATCAATACAAACTTTCTGACCGTCAGATTTCTAGAAATCGAATGAGACTTGCACCAATTTGTAGAAATCCGATTCCTACTTACGAGTCGCTCTCCCGTGATAGATATCAAGTTGACCGGAAACAAATAACAGGTACACCAACTAGAAAAAGCTGCAAACCCCTCATTACCGAAGATGATTATGAGCTAATATTAGACTGTTACTTACAAGTCCCGTACATGTATCACAACTGGTATCGGCCCATTTCAGATGGTACACTCTGAAAGTGTAGGGACTACTGAAGTTGTCAACCACTTGAAGCTTTCAAACTATCGGAAGAAGGGACTAAATTGGCTTTGCAGTCAGTTGAACTTTACCCCTTTCAATCGTAGACATCGTGACGGATGAAAACTTGGAACAATATCTTATATAATCTAGTTGGTATTATAGCCATCCGTAACTTTTCAGGATCAAATACCATAGATGACACTATTAATTATTACGAAACTACCTCATTGTTTACATTATCGTTTGTACCCGTTTCGCAAACAGTTAATCCTATGTTACAGCGATAGACCATCGATACAAACTTTCTTACCGTCAGATTTCTAGAAATCGAATACAATGTGCACCAATTTGCATAAATTTCTAGCCCCTCGTGAACCGATTCTTACTTACAAGTCCCTCTCCCGTGATAGACATCAAGTTCACCGGAAACAAATAACGGATACACCAGCTAGCAAAAGTTGCAAACCCCTCATCGGTGAGATGATAACAGCCGATTATTACTTACAAGGCCCTTGCATGTCTTACAATTGGGAACCAAATTGTTCTTACCATCGAATACACCGGAAACAAATAACAAGTACACCAACTAGCAAAAGCTGCAAATCCCTCACCGCCAATGATGATTATGAGATAACAGTCGGCTGTTGCTTACAAGTCCCCTACATGTCTCACAACCAGTATCGCCTATTTTTGTTTTCAATATGTAAGTTACTACTGAAGTTGTCAACCCCTTGAGACTTTCAAACCGGTGTATCTCATGAACGAATATTTGTAGTAAAAAATGAATGACAAACAGTTTGATCAGCTTATCAACGGATATCGATTGCCGTCGAAATTTTTTTTTACCTGTCTTAGTTCAAAAGCTGACTTTTTTGCCGTAAGCCAACTTTCTAACGTCACCGCTTAGAAAGGAGCAAAGGATAATCTCTAATTTATTTAGCAATTAGAGAACTTTTAAAGTTTAAGAGGCACATTTGATACCATTTCTCTACCGCAATCCTGAGTGCAAAAAACGAATGATAAACTCAGCTGAAATCGCGAACAGAAATGGGTACAAACAATAGACGGCAGCACTTTCGGACCCGTGGGAAAAAGTCACTTTTTTGTTTCTATAAGTTTTTATGGCACTTGAGCTTACTCAAGTGCCATACAGCGATCGTAATGTCTGTCTGTCTGTCGGTCTTTCCGCATTTTGCTAGTTTGGGCACTTCCACATGACCTAGGACGATAAAACTTGGCACGCATATCAGGGACCCAACCGGAGTAACTTGGAAATAATCACTTCCCCGATCCGACCATCAGTGGGGGAGTGGCAACATGGGGAATCCGGAAATTAGTATTATTCATAACTTTGGAACGGATAATCGGGCGTGCATTAAACTTGACAGATATCAAGAACAAATGTCTCGGATGTTCATTGTCAAATTCGGATCGGATCCGATAACTGGGAGGGGGACATCCGAAATATCTTGAAATGCATTTTCTAGTTTTCGTCAAATCCCTGCCTTTTCCTTCGCACTAGTTGTGTTGCGAGAGCAACACTTTGGTTTTGTCCTCGTTTTTTTTTTTTTTTTTTTTTTTTTTCCTATGACTCCGATTTCATTTTATTCCTGGTAACTGGGAAGGGTCTAACCTGTGCGGTTTTTACGGAAAGTGTGGACCTTAGGCCGGATTGATGAATATGACATTACATTTTGGAAAGCTCCGTAGAACTCTTGCCTGGGGCCAATAAGGATGGTTTTTGCTTGTCCTCGAGCCAGAGCCTACGGTTTGCGAAGTGAAGTGGAGTTGTATAGCCTATGTCGGAGAGGACCATCTCAAGTTGTGTAGCGAACCTTTCGTTTCATCAAACCATGTTTCTGCTTTCGAGTGGAAAGCTCCGTTCTAGCACGCTAGCAGGCAGGCACCAGTTTCAAATTGAAGATGGACTAAAATCTATAAGTGTTAAATATATGCGGCAGTTACCCGGCCCCACAGCCAACATATCTTCTTTGAGTGATAAATAGAAAAATCTACAGAGACAAAAAAGTGGCTTTTTCCCACGGGTCCGAAAAAAATTCCAGCTGAGTTTATAAATTTGCACTTGGGTTTGCGGTAGAGTAACGGTATCAGATGTGCCCCTTAAACTTTAAAAGTTCTCTCATTGCTAAAGATACTAGAGCTTATCCTTTGCTCCTTTCTAAGTTGTGACGTTAGAAAGTTGGCCTACGGCAAAAAAGTCAACTTTTGAACTAAGACAGGTAGAATTTTTTTTTCGACGGCAATCGATAGCCATTGATGGGCTGATCAAAGTATATGTCATCCATTTTTTGGTACAAAAATTCCTTCATGAGATACACCAGTTTGAAAATTTCAAAGGGGTTGACAACTTCAGTAGTAAGGTACACTGAAAACAAAAATAGGCGATACCTGTTATGAGACATGTAGGGGACTTTTAAGCAACAGTCGACTGTTGGCTCATAATCATCTTTGGTAATGAGGGGTTTGCCGCTTTTGCTAGTTGATGTACCTGTTGTTTGTTTCCGGTGTATTCGATGGTAAGAACAATTTGGTTCCCAATGGTAAGATATGCAAGGGACTTGTAAGTAATAATCGGCTGTTATGCTACAATCATCTTCTGCGATGATGGGTTTGCAACTTTTGCTAGCTGGTGTACCCATTATTTGTTTTCGGTTAAGGGTTAATGTATATCACGGGAGAGGGACTTGTAAGTAGGAATCGGTTCACGAGTGGCCAGGAATTTTTGCAATTGGGTGCACACTGTATTCGATTTCTATAAATCTGACAGTAAGAAAGTTTGTGTCGATGGTCTATCAATGTAACCTAGGATTAACTGTTTACACAACGGATACAAACGAAAATGTAAAGCAATGAGGTAGTTTCATAATAATTAATAGTTTCATCTATGGTATTTTAATCCTTAAAAATTACGGATAGCTTTCTAATGCCAACTAGAGTATATAAGATATTGTTCCAGTTTTTCATCCGTCACTATGTCTACGATTGAAAAGGATAAAGTTCAACTGACTGCAAAGTTAATTTAGTCCCTTCTTCCTATATTATTTTGTTGTTGTTTTTACAACGCTGAAGAATACCTTTTGATCATATGATTAATTTTTTTACAACATCCCGTTTAAAAAGCTTCGATAAGTTGACAACTTCAGCATTAAGCGACAGCGAAGAAACAAACCAGTTTGAAAGTTTAAAGGGGTTGACAACTTCAGTAGTAACGTACGCACTGAAACCAAAAATAGGCGATATCAGTTGTGGGACATGTATGCAACAGTCAACTGTCGGCTCATAATCATCTTCGGCAATGAGGGGTTTGCAGCTTTTGCTACTTGGTGCACCTGTTATCTGTTTCCGGTGTATTCGATATTAAGAACAATTTGGTTCCCAATTGTAAGACATGCAAGGGGCTTCTAAGTAATAAGCGGCTGTTATGATACAATCATCTTCAGGGATGAGGAGTTTACAACTTCTGCTCGCTGGTGTATCCATTATTTTTATCCGGTGGTGAACTTGATGTCTATCGCGGGAGAGAGACTTGTAAGTAAGAATCGGTTCACAAGGGGCTAGAACTTTTGTAAATTCGTGCACATTGTATTCGATTTCTATAAACCTGACGGTAGAAAGTTTGTATCGATGGTCTATCGCTGTAACCTAGGATTAACTTTTTACGCAACGGGTACAAACGATAATGTAGAACAATGAGGTAGTTTCGTAATAGTTAATAGTGTCATCTACGGTATTTTAATCCTGAAAAGTTACGGATAGCTATAATACCAACAAGATTATATAAGATAGGTAGAATTTTATTTCACGACGGCAATCGATAGCCGCTGATGAGCTGATCAAAGTATATGTCTTCCATTTTTTGGTACAAAAACTCCTTCATGAGATAAGCCAGTTCGAAAGTTGCAAGGGGTTGACAACTTCAGTAGTAAGGTACACACTGAAACCAAAAATAGGCGATACCAGTTCTGAGACATGTAGGGGATTTGTACGCGATAGTCGACTGTTAGCTCATAATCATCTTCGGCAATGAGGGGTTTGCAGCTTTCGCTAGTTGGCGTACCTGTCATTTGATGGTAAGAACAATTTGGTTCCCAATTGTAAGACATGCAAGGGACTTGTAAGTAATAATCTGCTAACCTAGGATTTACTGTTTACGCAACGGGTACAAAGGATAATGTTAAACAAGGTAGTTTCGTAATAATTAATAGTGTCATCTATGGTATTTTAATCCTGAAAAGTTACGGATAGCTTTATAATAGCAACTAGATTATATAGGATATTGTTCCAAGTTTTCATCCGTCACGATGTCTACGATTGAAAAGGATAAAGTTCAACTGACTGCAAAGTCAATTTAGTCCCTTTTTCCGATATTCTTTTGTTGTGGTTAGGGCAATCGATAGCACTTGATGAGCTGATCTAAGGATTTGTCATCCATTTTCTTTGAAAAAAAATCCTCCATGAGATAAACCCGTTTGAAAGTTTCAAGGGGTTGACAACTTCAGGAGTAACGTACACACTGAAACCAAAAAATAGGCGATACCAGCTGTCAGACATGTAAGGGACTTGTAAGCAACAGTCGACTGTAAGCAACAGTCGACTGTTAGCTCATAATCATATTCGACAATGAGGAGTTGGCAGCTTTTGCTAGTTGGTATATCTGTTATTTGTTTCAGGTGTATTCGATGGTAAGAACAATTTTGCTCCCAATTGTAAGACATGCATGGGACTTTCTAAGCGGTGACGTTAGAAAGTTGGCCTACGGCAAAAAAGTCAACTTTTGAACCAAGACAGGTAGAATTTTTTTTTCGACGGCAACCGATAGCTGTTGATGAGCTGATCAAAGTATATGTCATCCATAATTTAGTACAAAAAATCCTTCATGAGATACACCAGTTCGTAAATTTCAAGGGGTTGACAACTTCAGTAGTAAGATGCACACTGAAAACAAAAATAGGCGATACCAGTTGTGAGACATGTAGGGGACAACAGTCGACTGTTAGCTCATAATCATCTTCGGCGATGAGGGGTTTGAAGCTTTTGCTACTTGGTGTACCTGTTATTTGTTTCCGGTGTATTCGATGGTCCAATGGCAAGATATGCAAGGGACTTGTAAGTAATAATCGGCTGTTATGCTACAATCATCTTCGTCGATGAGGGGTTTGCAACTTTTGCTAGCTGGTGTACTTGCTAGTTGGTGTACCTGGTATTTGTTTCCGGTGTATTCGATGGTAAGAACAGTTTGGTTCCCAATCAGAAGACATGAAAGGGACTTGTAAGTAATAATCGGCTGTTATTGTACACTCATCTTCAGCGATGAGAGGTTTGCAACTTTTGCTAGCTGGTGTACCCATTATTTTTATCCGGTGAACTTCGATGTCTATCACGGAAGAGGGACTTGTAACTAAGAATCTGTTCACGAGGGGCTAGAAATTTGTGCAAACTGGTGCATATTGTATGCGATTTCTATAAATCTGACGGTAAGAAAGTTTGTATCGATTGTCCATCGCTGTAACCTAGGGGTGCAAACGATAATGTAAAACAATGAGGTAGTTCGTAATAACTAATAGTGTCATCTGTGGTATTATAATCCTGAAAAGTTACGGATAGCTTTATAATACGAACTAGATTATATAAGATATTTTTCCAAGTTTTCATTGGTCACGATGTCTACGATTGAAAAGGATAAAGTTCAATTTAGTCCCTTCTTCCGATATTCTTTTGCTGTTGTTTTTTCAACGCTGAAGACTAGCTTTTGATCATTTGATTATTCTTTTTAGAACATACAGTTTAAAAGCTTCAATAAGTTGACAACTTCAGCATTTAAAGCACAATGGGCACTTCTAATGCTTTACTTCGTATCAAATGCTTCACAAATAAACATTTCCAACTTCCTTTAAAAGGCGCTGCGAAAATCGGCCGTTTTCTTGTTATCCCTTGTCTTAACCTCTCTGGCCTTTCGGCGATCCAAATCTTAGGAGCTGGGATATCGGGGCAGGAAATTCAAAAACTCCCAGCAATGCTTGATAGAAAAGAATATATTTGAGATGTCACCAAGGTCAAGCCGCAGATGCAGTTTACCTGATTGTTCTAGTGTTTCATCAGAAGTTCCATGGCTTAAAGTGCCTACTAAAAGTTTTTCCATGTGGAATAGTGTTGTGAAGCTTGATTAGCTTGCTTTATAAAATGTACCAGAATATGCAATAAGCCTATCAAAAATAGCATAGCTACAAAAATCATTCAAAATCAAATAGCCTATTCAAATCTGAACTATACCAGCTGATTTATGCATAAAATAAAGATCTACTAAGTATTATAAGAAATATCACTTTTATCTTTGTTCAAGCTAGTAAATTGAGAATGTACTGGCCCAAAAAATTACGCTTTGAAATATCACAAAGAGGAAACTGTTGAAAAAGCTGCTGATCTAGGGGATAAGAACTGTTCCTAGGTTGTTACAGAGTGGGATTGGGGTAGTTTGATGTGCCCATTGAACTTTAACCGACAGCGAAGGAAAAAAACCAAAGTGTTGCTCTCGCAACACTTTAGTCGGCGAAGCCGGACAAAGGTTGCCGCAACACTTCACGTTGCCCAGGCAACGTAGGTCTAGTATAACTCTGCGCACGGATGAGTCATTCTTCATCACTCTAGTACAGCTCTGCTCGTGGATGATTTGCTGGGATTCGTTCGGAGAGAGCTACATTAATCGAAGGTCGAAGGGGTTGGCAAAATATTGTGTTGAACCTTAGTAGGGGTTGATATAGCGGATAACTGGGCGTGCATTAAACTTGACAGGTATGAAGAACAAATGTCTTGGATGTTCGTTGTCAAATTCGGATTGGATCCGATAACTGGTGGGGGCTGAAAGGCTGGAGAACTTGAAATGCTTTTTCTAGTTTTCGTCAAACCCCTACCCCTTTCTTCGCACTTGTATAGCTCTGCGCATGGATGAGTCATTCTTTCATCACACTAGTACAGCTGTGCTCGTGGTTGAGTCATTCTTTGTTAGAACTCGTTTGGAGAGAAATAGATCAGTCGAATGTCGAAGGGGTTGGCAAAAAATGTTGTTGAACCTTAGTAGGTGTGAATATAGACTAGGGGGTGCTAGGAAGATGAAACTTGGCAGGCGTATCAGGGACCCGACCAAACCAACCTGGAAATAATCAGTTTCCCGATCCGACCATAAAGGGGGAGTGGAGGGTGGGGGAATCCGGAAAATTGAGTGGTGTGTAACTTTCGAACGGGTGATCGGATTGAAATGAAACTTCCTGAATAAACGACATATCTCTGATGTTCCATTTGAAGTCCGAACTGGATTTGACAGCTACGAAGGAGTTGGGGGGGGGGGGGTAAGACCGGAAATCCTGAGAAACAGTTAGAATGGAGGTATCGGAGTGAAACTTGCTGGGAATAACCAGCATCTGCTCCAGATAAATCGTTTACACATTTGGACTGGATCCGGACACTTGGGTGGAGGGGTGTTTCCCGGAATTCCGGTGATGGCGGTTCTGGGGATTTTCACGGCGAAACTTGGGAGGCGTATCAGGGACCCAATCAAACTGACATGTAAATACAAATTTACTCGATCCGACAGTCGTGGGGGAGTAGAGGAAGGGGGAATCAGGAATATTGAGTCATCATGCGTAACTTTGGAACGGGTGGTGATCGGATTTCAGTGAAATTTTGTAATTGAACAGAGGACATGTCTCTGGTGATCTTTTTCATGTCCGGACCGGATCCGACAACAACTGGGGGAGAGGGGTTATGTGACCGGATTAGAGACAGGGATGGAACTTTGTGGGAATAACTAACAGATGCTCCGGATAAATCATTTACAAAACCGGATTGGCTCAGGCGACCGTGGGGGGAGTTTAAGGGGGTTTATTCAAACAATGTTTACAACGGATTCGTCAGCTATGATTCTTCATCAGCGATATTTCGGCCCTTCTTGGCAAGGGTCCTCGTCAGGCTGTCAATAGTGTCAATCCTCTGGTTCAACTTCGGGGAAGGAAACAAACCTAGATACGCTGAGTTCGTTTTTGAGCTTTCTTTTTTTGTCGGACAAGTAGTTCCGGAATTCGGCCGAAACCGGGAAAATTTTCAGAAGTGGCAGGAACACACATGCTGATTCAATATCTGAACTTGGTTTTCTCAGATGATTAATCTGTTTTTGAATTTTAATGGGAAAAATGTTGAAGGAGTCTACTTTTTACTTATTAGTGTATAATAAAATAATATCCGACTCTGTACAAAGTTGCAAAAAACTCCTGCCAACATTTTGCCTATTCTTGCAAGTGCCATATGAGCTTTCAGCTCTTGTTCTTATAGCAATAGTTAAACGCAGCCGCAAGGCACCACAAAACGAGGAAGTCGGGATCCCTGTTCTGATGGATTTCATTATCTTTTTCCCAAAGCAGGCACCCTATTCTGAGGCAGGAGCTCTGTTTTGATTAAGTCAGGAGCGCACATTGATCATGAAAGAACAGGGGACCTGTTTTGACAGACCACGAAAAAGCAGGAGCCCTGTTTTGATTGACAATTGAAAACAGTAGCCCTATTTGATGATGCATAACGGATATGTCAGCTGAATTTTATTGGAGCTATATTTCGGCCCTTCTTTGCAAGGGTCCTCTTCAGGCTCAAGACCGCTCAAGTTGGAAAAAACCCTGTTGAACAACGGCAGCTTCATTGACGAACAAGGCTCCATCTCGTAAAACTTGCTTAAAATGGCGACACGCTAAAAGCTTATCGTCAAATTTAATAATAATTAAACAGATAGTACAGGTCTTGGACAACACTAAAGAAAGAGCCCAAGACCCTTCTTCGTGTAGCACTAATCACAAGCATCAAACAATCCAGAAGGGAAAATGCGAAAAACGTTACTTGGGCGTGACCGCGTGCTTAATCCTTTAAGGGATGGTGCAGTAATAACCCCCCAATCCAATCTAGTCCTCACAAATATTTCCGTATAAGGTGCGCAGCACCAGCCATTCCCTCACAGAGACCTTTCCACCGGATTCTCCAAAACAGTAGTAAAATCACTTGTAGAGGTGAAACAGTAACGGGGGAAACATGAAGGAGTATACACAAAATTTCGCTAACTTGCCCGCACCAACCCCCAGTGAAGTTTCAGTGGAAATGTGCAAAGCGTAATTTGTATACTGGTATGAATAGCTTGGGTGACATTTAGTGATAGTGCAGTGATGAGGTTCTCGTTCTACGTTCGTGCCACTCTGTGCCTTCTCTTGTTTGTAGTTGGTTACTGCGAGTCCGCTCACAAGTAAGACAACATTTCTAGTATGTTTCTTGTCCTTTCTTTTGTGACTAAACCCGAGCTAAAATGCTGACAATTCTTTTACATGTAAAAGGTCTAAAAATAAAACGTAAACATGTTCTTCTCGGGAGATTGGAAGCTGTCAACCCCAGTCAGATTACCAGCACCATTGTCGGTTATAGAGCCGAGATTATCTTAATTACCTTAAAGCACACCTTGCACTGTTTGCCGTTATGTCCATATTCAAAACTATTTATATTTTAAATCAGCGATGCTGCCAAGTTTTTCTATTAAACCTGTCTACTACTACTACTACTACTACCATTTCACTGCTGTAAGACTACGGCTCTGCTTTCAACAGATTAGCCGCGGCTTTGTCCCATTGGATTTTAGCATAGGGGACAGACGCAAAGAGGTACCACAAATCTGAAAGATTAAGTTCATTAAATAAAATCCTTTATCTCTCGACAGCAGACAAACGAAGTAACGCATTTTTATCGGGTTTTCAGGCCTGTTTAACTGAATGCGGGATGGGCAACTAGACTGTCGGGTCTTGGCCGTTTTCAGCTAAACTTAAAAAAAATTATTGAAAAAGCCAAATACGGTCATGCCACAGGCGCCAACAAAACTTCAGACAACAAAAATAAAAACACAAACTATTTTCTCCTTTTCAGTGGATTTATAGCGAAAAAACAACCTCGTGAATTTTACTTTTACTTGTCGACTTTAAGATACCAGGAAGAGATCACCATCAGCCAACCCAATTATATCCACCGAAGGAAGCTCTTGGTACTGTCCTAGTAGGTGGTTAATGCAATCCTGCCCAGAGTAAAGTGGGCAAATAAAGTTCTCCTCTTTGACCTGTTTTTGGGATTCCAAAACTTAAGTGGAGGGATACCTATGACGTCGCAAAAGTTATCCGTCTGTCCTATTTTGATGAAACTTGGTGGGAGGATTCATTGGGTCAAGGGAAAGGTCCAGTTTGTAGATGGGCTCTGTAGCCCTATATTTAAGGGTGGGGGAGGGGTTTTAAATTAGGGGACAACAAAAAATATTTTTTAAAGCTATTCAGATGGTTGATTTAGGGGTAAGGAGACATGCTGAGTCCGAGTATGAAAGCTATTTTCTCACGAGACAAGTAGTTCACTCGGAATCCAGTGAAAATCGGACACAAAATGTGTCGACCGATTTTCGGCTTTAGCAGCATATAGCTCTGCGCGTGGATGACGACGTTGATTTGTTTATTCTATGGACGCCAGAGATAGTGTAATCGAAGGTCGAAGGGGTTGATATATTATGTTCAAACGAGGAAATATATTGCTCAAGCGAGGAAATTGTTCAATGAGGATTCAATGGTAAAGTAGCCTACAGGTCAAGTTCGTAGATGGGTCAGGTCCTTTAGTCCTATCTTTAGAGGCAGAGGAGGGGTTTCGAATTTACGGTAAAAACATGTATTTTTTATAAGCTAATAAGATATTCATTTAGGAGAGAATGAGGTCCGCTGAATGTCTGAACTTAGTTTTCGTGCTGGATAAATGTTTCAGCACGAATTCGGCTGAAACTGGAAATTTGGGTTGAAGCTCAAAGTTGTTTCTGAAATCGGTTAGAGATTCGGTATCAGGGCAAAGAGAATTGCTGAATCCATTTTTCAACTTTATTTTAACAGTACAAATCTGCAAGGAATCTGACGAAGACTGAATGGCGAAAACTGAATGGCGAAGACATGACCCATGCTACTTTTCGAGACAAAAGAGAAATAGACCAATTGTGACGAAAATATGCAATTTTCGCAACTGCTATACTCCGCGCTCCGCGAGGAAGAATCTAGCGACATTATCAGCTGATGTATCCCTTTAGCAAAGTCAACTACGATTGTCGGCCCTTGTTGGCAGGGCTCAAGGGCAAAACGAACCTGTGAACTTCTACTAGCTCCAGCCTGAAGAGGACCCCTGCCAACAAAGATCGAAATATCTCTAGAATAAACATAGCTACTGTTTTGATTTGTTCATCTAATGGCCCTTTGAACTTTCATGGAATAAATAACTTGTCTTATCAATAGCTGGCTTATCCGCTTAGCACAGTCAAATATCACAATTGCCCTTCTTAGCAAAAGTCCTCCTGAGTCTCGTTAGAAAAACGAACCTGAGAACTTTTTCTAGCCCGAGCGGAACCCGTGGCAAGAATAGCCGAAATATCGTTGTTCTCCCATGTCGTTCGAGCTTTTGTAGAGTAAATCTCACCTTTTCTTGTCTTATCAATAGCTATCTATCCGCTCAGCGCAGCCAAATATGACTCGTAGTCAGTTAGGGCTGAAGGGATGCTCAGGGGGACAACGTCCCTCCTGCGTCTTTTGACGACTGACCAATCGCTAGGCTGGTAATCAACACTGCTATCATAACCTTAATATAAACTCTCACTGAAATTTTAGCACTGCCCTCAGCCACTCTGGCTGACGAAGTTCACAATTTTTTGTTTTTGTCGGCATGTTCTTGTAAAATAAGAGCTATGAGCTCATGGCACTTGTTACGAGTAAGCGGTACACAAAAGTAGATGGGAACGTCACAAAATACAACCGCAATCCAGAAATGCGACTCGGACCTAGAAATAGGACATGTAGTTTCATTCAAGTCTGAGCATTTCCGACATAGCATCGGATACAACTAGGGCAAATGACTTTTATAACTTCCAAGTTTCATCTCAACTGATCCACTCGTTTGATGCCTAGACGTGCCACAAGATTTCCATTACCTCCTTCCAACTCCCTTTACCGCGCCCGAATCTGGTTTGGAAAAGCCTCTTCTTTTACCACCTATCAAGTTTTACTCGAATCTGAGCATTTGCTGGAAAATCCCGGTACCCCTCCCCCCTCTCGACATTCTAAATTTTATTTAGTTCGTTGCACTAGGTTTGACCCCCATGCGAGCCATGAAATTCCCGGTACTACCCCTCCAACTTCCCCTGCTCTGACCGAATGCGACTCAAAAACATAAACGTCGCGTCTCTCACATCTCCTCTTCCTGCCCGTGAAGTTCGATTGGAATCGGACACAGCCTATCTGCAAATTTCCGCGGCCGGAACAGGTTCGGAAGCCAAACAACAAATCTGGGTCGCTTTAACTCGGTACTGTCGAACTTGCATCCCCTTCGGTCTTTCCGTTTTTTTTTTGTGTAATGTCAAAAAGTTTCAACCCCAAACCCCCCCCCTCCAACTACCCAAACCGTAGCCGCATGGGGTTCGAAAGCTTTTTTTGTATGTCTAGGTCATTAATTGTTATCACCCATAAAGTTTCACTTGAATCGGACCACTCGTTTTCAACTCACGGAAGTGAATTTCGGTATTAATTCACTTCCCTCACTCCCCCAAAATGGTCGGATCCAGCAACGTAAGTTTTCATAGGTCACTGTGTCGGATTCTTATGTCAGTTTGGTCGGGTCACTAATGCCTGCAAAGTTTCATCGTCCTTAGCCCAATTGGAACTATCTAACTCGGGACTACCAGAATTCTGGGGAACCCCCTCCCCAAGTTCCACCCCAATCCATCGACTCTAAGCGTTTCACGAGTTTTACGATGCCCCTCCAACTCCCCCGCCCCCCCCCCCATAAGTATAGAATCCGATCCGGACTTGAGATGGAACATCTGAGACGATACTTCTTTCCACTTGTCAAGTTTAATTCAAATCCGACCACCTGTTCAAAAGTTATGCAGACTCCGGATTCCCCATCCCTCCACCCCCCCCCCCCTTTAATGGTCAGATCGGGGAAACGACTATTCTCAAGTCAGTCTGTTCGAGTCTCTGACATACCTGCCAAGTTTCATCGTCCTTGCACATCGAGAAGTACCAAACTCACGGGATTACCAGAAATCCAGACCCCCCCCCCCCCAACTCCCCCACAGTATCCGAATCCGGTCCAGTTATGTCAATGATGTATCTCGAACTCGTGCTTATTCTTCACACCAAATTTCAACCCGATTCCTCCACTCTAAGCGTTTCCCGATATATCTAGTCCCCCCCCCCCCAACTTCCCCCAAAGTCACTGGATCCGGTCAGATTTAAAGTGAAACTTCTGAGTCACGAGGTCTTTCTAAATACCAAGTTTCATTAAGATCCGATCACCCGTTCGAAAGTTAAAATACCTAAATTTTCCGGATTTCCCCTCCCTCCAGATGGCCGGATCGGGGAAGTGACTATTTTCAATTTAATCTGGTCGAGTCCATGATATGCCTACCAAGTTTCAACGTCCTAGCGTCCTTTCAGCGTCCTCGGAAGTGCCGAAAACTAGCAAAACCCGGACCGACAGACCGACGGAAATTGCCATCGCTATATGGCATGTATCCAAAGGGCAAGTGCCATAAAAATTAGTTTCTGTCAAAAGCTTGTTATGTCATCTCTCTTCTAGCTATCGTAGGCTACTCCGCTTCGAAAACCAACTTGTCGGCAAAATAAATAGAACCGCGTACCCCTAAACAAGGTTCGAAAAGGTTGCGTACCCCCATTTTCAGAACGTGAAAAAAAAACGATCTTTATGTAATAAGCGAAAAGGCATACACGTAGAAATATATACAAAACCAATGAGACATTTAAGGCTCCGTTGTGGCAAACAAAAATTCAAATCTAGGATCGATGTCATTAACAGCGACATTTCTTTTAGTCATCACATTCTTACCGCAGCTCGACATCACGTTTCCACCAAATTGATTTTGAATCCAGTCAAAACTTCTACCCTGTCACTGCAAACTGATAAATAACAGGCACACGAATAGTTTCTTTCATGCTGTAGTTATTTTTTGTAAAAAAAAGTTATTTTTTCGAAAACTAGCAGGTAAAAATGACCAGCCACTCGGTAAAAAATCTTGCCCCCCAAAATTGTTTGGTTAGTGATGCCTCTGCTGATAAAATTAGACTTTCGGCAA